>PKRV01001877.1:0-62810 GCA_003709505.1 Hyphantria cunea | reverse complement strand
GTCACATTTAAATGTTTTTTCTTGGAAAGGCCAAGAAAAAACATTTTATCTTAATTTCAAACATTCCAGTAAATTCCAAACAACAATAGTATAGGAGTAGAATATGCCAGTTCGTGGCAACTGATCCAGACAATTATTGCAAAGCGTATCCTAATTTTTTCTAGTAGTGTAGATGAAGAAAGAAAGCACACTTTCTTCGTTTTTGTTAGTAGGTATTATTAGAGTAAATTATGAATATCATTATTTAGCTATTATTTATCATTATTAATATTATCTACCATTTTTTCATTATTATTTATCGTTATTTATTATGATTCGATTGATTATGATATCATTTTTTTATATAACTTTTCCCCTAGTTCAGAATCGGATATAATGTGGCAAAAATAATGTATTGTGTTTTAATACAGTTCTTATATCTTTTGATGTTTATGAGAGTATGTATTTTCTAAAGCGAATATGGTAATGGTATAAACTGGTTTGGTAACAAACAAGATAAGCTTTCGCTTATTCACACACAGGTTTTTGAAAGCAGTTTGCCCTTTATCAAATGATTTTCTTTTCTTTTTTTATTGAATTGGAGGCAAACGAGAAGACGTATATTTAAGCGACTGATGGTAAGCGAGTACCGTCGGCAGGAGATGGGCTGGGGATGAGGCGAGGGGTTGGGCGGCCTCCGGTATCCTATCTCACTCGGTGAAACACAGCGCACGCGCTGTTTCACACCGGTTTTCTGTAAGGCCGTGGTATTAATCAGGTCGAGCCATTCATGCCGAAGCGTGGCACTCCTACGGTAAATAATTCTAAATCAAGAGTAACTCACCGATTAACTGAGCAGTCGCTTTTAATTTATCCATTGAACGACTGACTAGAACGATATCACAGCCACGGGCAGCCAACTGTAACAACATGTGTTTGTAAATAATATTATACTTTAAAAAAACAAGATAATTAATTACGAAAACATGCAAGAATATTTATAGAGTAAAAACTAAGTAATTGCACATAAAGTTTGATTTTAATAAAAGTTATGAACCAAATTTTTTTCCAAACACTAATTGGCTTAAAACATCACATAGACTTAACATTTTAAAATAAATAGAACTACATACATTAGAACGTTCATACTGAATTAAATCCAAACAAATTGCGTATTTAAATTAGAAGTTATGAGAAAGCAATAAAAATAAACGAAATAAATAAATTTGATAAACACACAGACGGAAATCACGTCGAGTATCACTTGAAAAGGATAAAAGTTAAGTTAGTTTAACTTGTCAACGGTAGATCTGTACATCTTTTGTTTTGAGCAATTTATCAATTTATTATTTGTTATATACGAATATAATTATTATTATATTTTGTATATTTTTTTATTATATATAAACTATATAACCTAATTGTTCAAATTTTTACCAACATTTGTGACTGGTTTTGTTTCAAACTTAATTGGATACGAAAAATGCTAGATGAAATATCAATCTCCAAAAGCAATGGTTTTTCTGGAAAACATGTAGCTATATAAACTAATACCGTCAGCAGTATATGCCACCTCTGCCGGATGATGAATGACTTGGTTGTATCATGTCTTGCGATAGACGCACCCCTTAAGGATAAATTATTAATATTGTAATGGATTTCGAGTTGGTTTATTTATGAAAATTAATGATTTTTCTGTTGACTCTCACTTAAGTCCGGTGTCTGCATCCACAATGAAATTAGATACTTATTGACCTTTTCTTTCCTTATTGCGATGAAAAGATACCGCACAGGAAGGGTAATTAAAAATTCGTAAGCTAATAGAGAGATATTGATAACGAATAAGGTAAATGGTACTTCATATTTTATAAGGGTAGATAGTGTTTAAAAGACATTATCTTCAGAACGATGAGATTGCAATTTGGTACAGAAAAGGTGAAAATACTAATTTTTTTGCTTACATGAGAAAGAAGGCGCTCATAGACCAGTTGCACTCGGTGATTAGAAACAATCAGCGAGGGTAAGCAACGACGGCGCGGTCAGTACCTGGATGGGTGACCGCTGGTGGCATGTTACCATGAGCGTCTCCGTGATTCGGAGGTCACGTTAAGCAGTCGGTCCCAGTTGTTATCATAGGATAACAGTCGTGAAGCTTAGTTGGAGGCCTTCGGGCGGCTTAAAAACGTCCAACGGTAAGATTACGTAGCCACAACGTTGTCTTGCCAGTCCCCAACCCGCACTTGGCCAGCGTGGGTACGTATGGCCTTAATTAACCCTCTCCTGAGAGGAGACCCGAGCCCAGCAGTTGGACATTATGGGTTGATGATGATGACATGAGAAAGAAAAGGTGTAGCAGAACTCACATAGTGCGAGGATACTTCATAAACTATGTAATGTAAGGCTTGATAGCCACCTATTTGATATTAAATTTTCATTCAATTGTTTCGGTCCGTTATCGAAATGTAAAGTATCTGCATAACTTTGTTATTTTCCTTCTAATTTTATGCATTTTATTTTTCCTATATTTTTTGGGTCATACAAAGTAACGTGATTCGTAACGATGATGATTAAGGCTCGTATTTTAAAATGCGTTTTAAGTACTACTCAGCTGAAACTAATCTCAGTGATTAATCTCAACTCACAGGCTGTTCTCAGTTACGTTTCTAAATTATCGAAATTATTGTTCCGTATCAAGCATGAAATTATATTAAACAAAATATATTTAACAAACATTATTTAAGTATAATTGGTTATTTGTCTGTATATAATACCCTATTGGCTTGTGTATGAATAATAATAATAAGAAGTAATTCGTCCTGCATTAAATATTAAAAATATTAAAATAAAATTGGCAAAATATCCCCTCTAACGGAACGTTCAAATTGTTGTCAATACTTGTCATGTTGTATTGTCAAACTATGTTTTGCTTTATAAATTTAAAGTAGTACGCGGAGATCGGTTTTTGTTTTTGCGAAAGACGGTCCCCATTTCATGTCATCCACATTTTTTATGTTTTTTTATCATTAATTCCATCACGACGAAGACTTGAAGACTCGAAGACTTAGAATTGAAGACTTGAAATACTTGACATTGGCAGAAATAGCTGATCCTGCTGATTGCCATATCATCAAAAGAAGTAAGTAAAGTAGTACGCGGAGATCGTTTTTTGTTTTTGCGAAAGACGGTCCCCATTTCATGTCATCCACATTTTTTATATTTTTTATCATTAATTCTATCACGACGAAGACTTGAAGACTCGAAGACTTAGAATTGAAGACTTGAAATACTTGACATTGGCAGAAATAGCTGATCCGGCTGATTGCCATATCATCAAAAGAAGAAGTGTAAAGTAGTTCGCGTTTTTTGTCATGAAACCAAAAGGTTGTGGGTGATATTATTTAAAACAAATAGTTCAATGTGTATCTTGAGTGAATTGAATATCAATCAATATTAATTAACGTGAATTGAAATATGTATGTTATATAATTCTTTCGTAAATAAAGTAAGGTAAAGTAAATATTTCGTTGTCATTCAGAAACATCATCATAAAATACGCTCATTTCCCCTAAAAGGCCTAAGAAATCAGCGCTTGAGACTAGATTGAGCTTATCAAGTAAATGAAGATCACATCTGTCAAAATCAATTTTTGAGATGAGATTTTGACATTAATATCGTTCTTAAATAAGCTGTTCACAAAAATTCACTGATTAATGAAACTCACTCGATTAAGGATCAGTGATTCTTGGTTTAATAACGGTAAAAAATGTGTAATTACAATATACTTTTGTCCTCCTCACAGCTGTGGCAAAATCTTCTTAATAATTAGTTCTGTTGCTTTCTTATTGTGTATTGGAATTTCTAACAAGAATTTGTTAGTTTCAAAACCAAGACAGAAGAATAATAGAATTCAGTGAATATTATTATAGCTATTTCGTTGGTTTAGCGCTTGAAGTATGTGACTGCAGATCAAGAGAGCTTGGGTTCAAATCCCGAGTCTGGCCAAAAATGTTATTAAGTTTTTATCTTTACTTGATAACAGTTCGGAGTTTGGAAGTTGAGATCTGAACCGCCGTGCCTCAGAGAGCACGTAAACCTGTCGGTCCTACGTCTAATCTCTCCCCGATCATGTCAGTTAACCGTCCATTCGGATTAGGAGAAAGAGAGGACAGAGAGTACACCTATAAGGGTACACACTTGTGCACTATAATATCTAAAACGTAGTTGACCGGTTTCAGTTGAGACTGGCTACCGTGGCCGTAAACGTCTAGGAGAACATCATGATAGTTGGGTAACTATAGTAAACATTATGGTGGGTACCAAGTCAGTTTTATTCTTCAATATATGTTAACGAATTGCGGTTAAAATAGTATTATAAAATTTATACTTTACACGTATACGTATTTTCGTAATAAATTCACAAATGTTAAGCAAATTTTCTACTATGAATGTTATCTTTGTTTTGAAATCTTCACTGAACAAATCTTCAGAGTCAAAACAAAGACATTGCGTTTATTAGTTTCTAGAGTTTCGTGTACATACAGTTTATTTCATAGCACATTTTTGTATGAACTTACTGTTGCAATCCACAAAGTAGTCAATGCAAGCAGTGACGATATCTTGGACTTCACAAAACTTCGAGAACTTAATGGAAAAACACTCCGAGGTGCAATATTTCTCATGATATTTTTTCTATCGTTAAAGCTTTAACGAATTTCTAATACACCCAATAATTTATAAAAGTTACCGGTGAGTAACCGAATCGAATTGGATCCGGTAGCGTGAAAAGTCAAAGGTTTGACTACGCGGCTGCAATTTGCAAATTTATATAATTGTTTTAATTACACAGTTGCTAAACTTCATGGGATTCTATTATTATTGCTCATTTCATCCTCAGGTTCCTCCTAGGAATGGTTACCACAGGGAGATCGTAAAAGATTGTGATGGTAAATACTATAAACGTGTATTTCAATTGTATTTCGAAACTTGGAAACATTAATTATCAATGAGGAAAAGACGACGGTGTGAAATAAATGGATAATTACCTCCAAGGCATACTGCTTGCCAATGCCATCAGTGCAACCGGTAACCACTGTAACAAAGAAAATATAACATAAATTTATGCCACAAAGGAACAAAGAACAAAAAGTAAAATTATTTTAAAAAAAAGCCCGGCTGCGTCAATATTTGTCATCTTTATCAAATTGAATTGTTTTTAAATAAAACATATGATATAAGTTATATTATATATATATATATATATATATATGCTAGTTAACTATAAGCCTTTCTAAGATCTAAATACAAGAGCTTTTAGAGAGCAAAATGAATTGATNTATATATATATATATATATATATATATATATATATATAGTCGTAATCCACGTTGAAAATTCTTTATTTTGATACTACACTCGATGTATTTTGAAAACAATTTTTTTTGAGATTACTTTTTGGCGCCAAAAATCCTTAATATGTTTTTTTAATTTGACGAACCCAGTGTCACTTTCACGATTAAGATGAATCTATTGACATCACTCACAAGCCAAGCTGTTTAGGCTCTAGGGCGTGCCAAAGAAATCTTTCGCAGTCGGGTAAAAGACGCCGGTGTTAATTCCTTTATTCGAAGTCTCTCTAAGCTAAACTAAATACAAAATCACAAAAAAGGGTGATCCTTTTAAAATGAAAGAAGTTGACTAAAATTAGACCTGTCATATAAAAATATGCGTTAACTAAATACATATATAGAAAAATGGCGTTTTGGAAACCATTTCACTAAAATAAGAGAATGAAACTCGACCTGCGAATACTTGTTTTGGAGTTTGGGTGTTTTCTAATTGTAATATGTATGTATGTAAAAAAAGTATATATATATATATTTATATCAGTCGTCTATTACACATAACGCAAGCTCTGCTTAGCTTGAGACTAGATTTATTTTATTTAAAAATATAATTTTAATACAATTACGGAACAATAAAATTAGCCACTGATGCTAATTCTATGGTATTAGGTCCATGGAATGGGTCACCAGGTGTAGGTAACTACCGCCGCCCATGGCCATATACAATGGAAGAGAAACGTGTGGTATTTCTTTTATTTGTCCTCCAATTAGAGGGGTTTCTGGTAATATTACTAACCTAATGAAATGCAACGAAAGAACCAGTAACTATTTTGTGTCGAACATTAGTTTTCGACAAGTAGCTGAAGCTGATGCTCGAGTGTAGAAAATTATCCTTATTCTTGTTCAATCTAAACTATTCTAAAATATTCAAACCAAATATACTTAGTGGGCACTTATTTCTTAACTTCCTCATTCCCTCTTTTTTGTAGATAATGATAAAATGTGTGGGTTTTTGTAGGTAATCCAAAGATTATCGGGTAGTATCTTCTGATAATACCAGATAATCCGAATATACAGAAACCCACTAAATTTCAACACACTGTCACTTTAATAAATGAACACTTATTAAAAAAAAAAATTGTTACACATCGCACACTCTTGTGTAAGATGTGTAATAGTGTGAAAATTTTAAACATTCTTTAGAATAGGAAAGAGAGTGAAGTGAAAGTCGGAAAGAATACTGCACAATTTTTTTTAACAACAACGATGTTTCTATCAATCTGGGTCTTTTTCGATAATGCTTGTCTGGAGGATACGGGGCACTTCCCCAGAAGTAATATTAATAACTTAGTCGATATATATATAGTCATGTAACTAGATCTATTGGGTACCGTCAGCAAAATATATACAGGAAATGTTACATAAAATAAAAAGTCTCAGTTAAGGATCAGCAACCCATAATGTCCCACTGTTACGCTCGGGTCTCCTCTCAGAAGCGGGTTAAGGCGAGCACCCACGCTGGCCGAGTGCGGGTTGGGGACTGCATAGTTACGACTTAAGCATGCTAGCGGTTACTTCGACTTTGTCAATCGATTTCTTTAGTACAAAAACTAGCCTGTTAAGTATTTAAAAATTGAAAGCTAAACTAAATTTCATGCGAAACTATTCAACATACTTTCACATTTAAGGAGTAAGTTTTCATTAACGATGACAATAATTTTACTCAAAAATTTTTGCACATGGAATATACCTAGTCTTTTAACTTTTTTCATATTATAAAGAACTATTTTATAAAGAGTAAGAATTTATTGAGTTAGCAGTGTCGAAGACATACTTGGATAGATATATAGGAAGAGCATAACCTAGCAATAAGTACTTTTATTTGATACATAATACACTAGCTTCTGACCGCCCATGTATATGACGGTTAACACTACAAAAATAGCTTATAGCCTTCTTCAAGGTTTATATTATATACGTCTGTATGGCCTGATGGTAAGCGATTACCGCCGCCTATCGACACCCGCAACACCAGAGGCCTCACAAGTGTGTTGCCGGCCATGGGGGATGAGGGGAAGGGTTGGACTATGGGCCTCCGGTATCCTCACTCACTCGGTGAAACACAGCGCAGGCGCTGTTTCACACCGGTTTTCTGTGAGGCCGTGGTACCACTCCGGTCGAGCCGGCCCATGCATGCCGAAGCTCGGCTCTCCCACGTCGCAAGGTCTAATCCATCTCTATACCAAAATTCATCCAAATCGGTCAATTGAATTAAAATACTAAATATTATGTCAATTAATTTTGTAGACTTGGAAAATGTACGGTAACTATCCGACAGACAGACGAATAAATGTGAGTTGTACCTAAACCCTAAAAAAATGTTAATAAAATGAAAGCGTTAATAATAAATAGTTAGTGGTAAATTTTTGCTAACGGTACCCGTATCAATTACAAATTATGTAAATGCAAGGTAGCGATGCCCACGTTGATTCAGCAGTATCTACAAATGTATGATTAAAGCAGCGTTGCCAGGTTACAATGCATACTATAAGGGTAACTCATAGACTACTAATAATAGATAGCTTTTACCTGAACACAATTATATTACAATTTACTTTCGCAGTTTTATGGTTATGTGGCGACTTCCACATAGAGCGGCAACATAAACATATGACAACGCCATCTACCGAAAATACACTGAACTACGGAATATCTAGTGTACGAATAAGCTACCAATCCTACATCGCGCTATAGAAGTTCTCGCGCCGATTAACATATATACAACTTCTCAATATCAACCGTTGGGCGTTGGTCCGCCAGGCATGATCACCTCGCCTAGTCGGAGGATCCTCCCTTTGTGCTGGAGGAATATGTGACCCGTTCCTCCACAGTTATACGAGCTGACCTTTTATTGCCCATAATGTGATGTTATAAAGCGGAAACAAATTTGTTTCCCGTAAAAAAAGGTTAAAATGAGCCAAACTTCAAAGAGACATATTGGGAAACTATTCTTTAATACATTATTTTCACGAATCTCTGAACATTTAAACGGCGCACGCAGTGGAAGCTCTCAAAAGAAATAACTTCCTCATGTTTTTGCAGTATTTTTATTGCTACTCCGCTCCTATTGATCATAACATGATGATATGTAGCCTGTAGCCTTCCTCTAAATGAGTCAACTAATGCTAAAAGACTTTTAAATCGGAATAGTAGTTCCTGCTTAGCAGTCATGATCACTGATCAATATATCAACAGAATGGTCTGATCTGATAGTCAAAGTAAAATCGTTGACTATTTGTTTTAAATAAATTAATCAACTGCAACAAAAATGAACCATAGGTCCAAATACTTAAGGATACTTTTTGTACGATCTGAACTCAAAAGCTATATTTACGTGGGTTATCTAAAACCGAGGATGATGAAACAAATGTTGATGCATTTTTTCTTTATTTTTGTACATAACTTCTTTAAACTCTGCACGTTCTCCTAGCGATACACAATATAAATACACAACTACATTCAATAGTTTTTATTGACGAGTGCTACTATCTTCATGATGAGGTTGAAATGTTTCAGACCATCCAGTATTAATCACAATATTAATTTGTTCTAAAAGTACTCAAATGTCACACATTTTGTTACTACTAATAGTAGTTTAGTAGTCCATAAAGTTCTAAAGAGATCATAAAACCAAGAAAGTAAACAGTTATTCGACTTGCATAACACACTTTCACACTGTGGATGTAACCATTGCAGATATTTATGCCATTGAACATTCGACTTTGTGTTTGGCGTTTAAATGTCACATTGCGATAAACGCGTCTCCAGTTAAGTGAAAGTTATTGAAATATTATAGTTTTGGTATGTTAAAGTATTTCACGATATATAAAATTTTATGCGTTAAGAGAATATCCATTTCTTGTTGTGTATAGTTTGAAAATAAAGTTTCATTCTATAACATGTAATGAATAGGTAAATTGTTTTAATTAAAGAACGTCTTATTTAATACGTGGGTCTTCAATGGTTTCTGCAGAAGGCTGTTCGTAAGTGACTGAATTCATCATTAATTGATGTATGTATGATTACTGTCTATAGAATAAACCCTCTGCGGTATTTATTGACCGATTAGACTCAACATTTCAAGAAAAGAGCGTACTTCTCTCTCAAACTCATTTTTTTTCAATCAATCAATCAAAAACCCATAATGTCTGCTGGGCTCGGATCTCCTCTCAGGAGAGGGTTAAGGCCATACGTCCCCACACTGGCCGAGTGCGGGTTGGGAACTGGCAAGAATACGTTGTGGTTACGTAAATCTTGCCGTTGGATGTTTTTAAGCCGCCCGAAGGCCTCCAACTAAGCTTCATGACTGTTATCGTATGATAACAACTGGGACCGACTGCTTAACGTGACCTCCGAATCACGGAGACGCTCATGGTAACATGCCACCAGCGGTCACCCATCCAGGTACTGATCGCGCCGTCGTTGCTTGCCCTCGGTGATTGTTTCTAATCACCGAGTGTAACTGGGCTATGAGCTATTTTTTTTTAATAAACTATAACCCGAGTACATAAAACTGTTGGCAAAATTTATAAAACCTATGTCACCCGGGTTATATACATCTATTTACACCCCATTCAATAAAATCAGTTCAGTAGTTTAGGCGCTACGGGGGGACGTACAAAAAGTTGTAGATCGCTAAGACTATTATCCTAAAGTTTGTCTTGGCTCTAATCTAGTAAAAAAATATTGCGAAGAAAATGCAAATGTAGATATATATGTTTTTTGTGAGGAGCTGGGAGCGAGAGGCCATTGATCAAACTATGTGGCGTGAAATTGGAGAGGCCTATGTCCAGCAGTGGACTGCGATATGCTGATGATGTCGACGATGATGATGTTTTTTGTCATGTGCTTTATATACCTTGAAAATTATGTCAAGATTACCATTTCTTCCCCTAAATAGTTTTGTCAGACAATATCTAACTGATGATACTGGGATGCTTAATTCTATTTTACCTTAATATACACAATACTGAGTTAAATCTAGGATTTAATTTCGGAATTGGGTTAACGGTTCCATATCACCCGTACAATGACAGTACCTAGCGCCGTGATTAGGGTGAACACATTTGTTTCAAGACTTACGAGATAAATAATACAGCATAACATTTTGTGTCTACCCTCATCTAGCGACACAAGTTTGTGCCTTAAATAAATGGTATGGACTAATTGATTCGCTTTTGCTGAAGTGTTGAGACTTAGATGAAAGAGAAGACTGGTGCATACGATTTTGAATTTTATTTCAAGTGTTATACAGCCTATTTTTGTAATGTTACAATGCTTATCAATCAGTTAGTGTAGCCTAATGCTAGTAATACCCTGGATACTTTACTTGGTAACGTTGAGTCTAGGAATAATAACGAACTAATTTTTCAGAATAAACATGAAAATACCGGCCAGCTAATCTAAACTACTTTCTTCAAAATTAACTATTTAAATAGTAACATACGCTCAATATCCTAAACTCACAGTTTGAGATGTGAGTAATTGTTTCTTCAAAAAAGCAACACTTTGAAATAAAAAAAAGAATTTACCAAATTAGACAATAAATGATGAAATTCTAAGAAACGATCTCGATTAATCTACATACTAATCGAAATCTATGTAACTTCTCACATCCATCAGCTATCTGACAATAAAAGTACCATGAAATTCATTGCAACCATTTCGGAGACCAAGCAAAAAGACCCTCAGAGGCAGACATTATTTAAAAAAAATACAAGGCACAAGTGACTACCTCGAAAACATCCACACATACATTTTATACAAAGATTTGATATTTAAACAGTACAAACATACTTCAATTAAATTTACTTGCATAAATTAAAGATTTACTGGTTAAATTACGTATTCAAACACCGTAATATAGTGGACACAGTAATCCAATAAAATTCACATGAAATGTAAAATAAAGACCTTCGAATATTCCCAAACGAGTATTTAAATGAATTAAATGAGGTACTTCCATTACAACAATGAATTAATGAAATTACCCCAAGAGCTTGAGAAAACAAATGTTGTATATTGGCTTAAGTCTACAAAAGTTAGGGAAAGGTTTCTCTCGCAGGAATAATTGAATAGCTCTAAGACTTGAACAGTACGCTGCACATTAAGAATATATTTGGTAAAGGAATTATTTATTCCTGGTATATGTTATTATCTAAACAATGCTTTGATTGTCAGTATTTATAACAGAATTGTTTCTTTGGAAAAAGACAGAATGGAAAACCTACTAAATTTACGACTTAGTATTGTTACCAGAGCTCGGTTTTGAATGAGACTTGACACGCATAGACATTTGCAAAAAACTTTGTAAACAACCAATCATAAAATAATATCGATATGTTTAATGATGGCGTGTCAGGAGTAAGAAAGTGTTTAAGCCCTAAATTCTTTAGGGATAATGATGAGAATTCCGATTAACTAATGCATGAAAATGTACATAACAGTTTCTTTGATTTGTTGTGTATTTGTGTCTGTATCTGTAACTGTAATGTATTTAGTAGTATCTATTGATACCAACTTGTACTGTCTTGCACATCATCATCATCAATCATCATCAACAACCCATAATGTCCCACTCCTGGGCTCGGGTCTCCTCTCGGGAGAGGGGTAAGGCCATACGTCTCCACGCTAGCCGAGTGCGGGTTGGGGACTGGCAAGACTATGTTGTGGCTACGTAATCTTGCCGTTGAATGTTTTTAAGCCGCCCAAGGCCTCCAACTCAGCCTCACGACTGTTACCTTATTATAACAACTGAGACCGACTGCTTAGACGTGACCGAATCACGGAGACGCTCATGGTATCATGCCACCAGCGGTCACACATCCAGGTAGTAACTGCGCCGTCGTTGCTTGCCCTCACTGTTTGTTTCTAATCACCGAGTGCAACTGGACTATGAGCGCCTCACTTGTCTTGTGCACTTCAACTTTATTCTGTTGTATATAAGCGAAGATTTGTCATTATCGACAATCTGTATTTAGTATTTGTTGTTATAAAGGCAATATAAATAAGTCTACTGTAAAAATTTCAAGTGTTTGACTATCACAGTTCTTGAGATACAGCCTGGCGGATAGCGAAGTCTTAGTAATAGGGTACCGAATCCTACAAAACGATGGTTGATAAGTCATATTTACAGTATATAAAGGATTATGGGAATGCGAAATAAATAAAAAGGGAAATCTCTAACACTTCATAGTCAAATAGTTCCGACTGTTTTTAAATTATGCATTTACTGTAGGTTTAGACATCACTGGTATTGCACACAATAACGGTTTTGCATTGATATTAAGAGAGAACAACCATCAGTTACTAAGCCGCATGTTCGACGCCTTGGTCATTATCATTTGAATATTTCAATCAGAATTACTTAACATAAAAAAATACCTGTATGATAATTTGGATAGGCCGCAACAATTTTTTTCCGGCCTACAATGTAACAATGAAGCTTAAGATATTAATTCATGTATCAATAGTTTTTTGTTAGTACAAAACACACACATTACGTGTTTAATACATTTTCGTAAGGAAACTATCTCGGGTCGCGTCACTCTTTCGGGTTTTGCGGCGAGGCGGTATGTCGTACTCAAACCAACAAAAACTAGATAGTGTGCCACTCTATATCTGAAATAGGTGAAATCTGAGAACAACTGTCATTACAACATCTGGAATACAAATTTACTTTTACCTTCGAGCCTTATTCTCAAATTACGTTAAGGTCGGCTTTGTAGTCCACTAAAATACGAATGAACTTAAAGTTTCTTAGAGCAAATGCTATTAAGCCTCGCTACCCAAGTTTCAGATAACTAGACGATATCGTAGGCATGTCTTCTTCTTGGTCGGATTCTTTTAGCGGAGTGGTATTCGCCGTTAACGGATTTGTTTTTTATGTATGGGCCTGTTAAAGTAACTCTACTCTACCTGATGAAAAGTATAAGCAGAATCCAAGAGGTCAGTCTGAGGGGCATTCGGACTGAGTATGGTGGTCACCACACTCCGAATACAGAATGCAACAATGCAGAATGGTGATCCACAGCATAGCGGCCTAGTGATGCTTCTGAATCATTGGGTCTCCGGTCCCGCACTCACTAACGAAACACGACAGCACGAATGCTGTCATTTTACGTTGCGAGGGTAGTACCGCCTGGTCAAGCTGGTCCGTTCGTGGTAAAATCAGCGTGGCTCTACTACCTCTTGCGCCGTCTCCACACGCCAAGTCCTCTCCACCGAACGTCACTTTTATTCAAGAGTTGTACGTAAAGCGAATGAAATGAATAACATGAAACTTTCCATCGGGAAGATGGTTTTAAATTATCTACAGCGTGGAATCCAGTTTTAAAAAACATACCACCTCGCTATTCTGCGCAGTCGGATATCACCAGAATAGGAACACAGCGGTTTGTTTACAGAGTAGAGATACTGTTACTATGGTACGTAACGATACGTGGCGAAACCGTTTCTCAATAATATTGAAAATGGATGAAGAGCCTTCTACTTCGCGGATTCGACGATGGAAGGCGGGCGCCGTCAGTCAGCTAAGACAACGGCTAGTGCAACCTGGTCGAAACGTCAGGCAAATCAGAGGTATGTAATACCTTTGAATAAGGGGTCGCGTTAATTCCCGTGAAAATAATTATAATACTTCTTGTGTTGCGAAGTTATGTAGAAAAACGTCTTTGTTGGACCTATTAAGGCTTCAACTAGCCGTAAGTCTAGTCCATAATGTCGATCTTTCATAGTATCTATAACTAGACATTAAAAGCTGTTTTTTATTTATGACTATAATCTAATACGGAAATATCGGCAATACATAAAGGTCAAAATATCCTCAATGTCATAACGCCTGTATATTACAGTTTATGCGAAAAATATTGTCCTCGTCCTTACCAGTTATTTTAAAACTTAATGTCATGACCGTTGATTAATCAAAACCTGCTTCAAGAATTTGGACCGGTATTAGTCAGAAAAAAAATGAGGTCTTGTTTGTATTAGTAAGAATTATTTCTTTTCATACATTGTAGCTTACTGATGTTAAATAGTGTACCTATAATTTTAACACAGATTTTAAGGCATAAGTTCCTAAATATGAAAAAAAAAACAAATTTTATGTGATGAAATCCGTTCTTTGAGTAAAACGTGAAAGTATATTTTGTTTAAAAGATTTGTTCTCCATTATGCACCAGGTGGGATTACAAATTGACAAGACGTAGGTATTTAAATATGCCTTTTCAAGGATAAAATTTATAAGCAAACTTAAAGAATTTATTAAAAAAAAACAACTATCCGAACATTAAGTAAAAATATGTACATACAATAATTAAAGTTAGCCATCTAATTAACTTTAACGCTTTGAAGTGTTGAACAGGTTTTATTGCTTAGCACACTAGTTCAATAACACGAACCTAAACTTAATTGAAAAAATCGTCAGGAATAATCATTTGAAAAATTAAATTGAGTTTCTTTTTGATAAACTCAAAATTAATTAGTGGAACTTTAAAATCAATATCCAAAAAACTGTATTACGACAGAGATTAGGGTAGTTGATATTAAGAAAATGTCAGCAGCACTAACTCAATAAATGGTTGACAGAGAAGGGTCGATGCCGCAATTTTCAAGACAGCTTCCTGTTTATCACTTTGCCCAATCACAAAAAAAAGTAACTCCAAAATATAAATCAAAGGTTCTCAACTCAAGTCTTAATAACAACGATAAATTAACTATAGGTTTTTTCTGAGAAATCTCGATTTGATACATTTCGCTACACATATATTCTATTTTTTACAACTCCTGCATTAGTAATATACATTCCTGTGTCACGGGGATCTTTACAAACATACATGAAACGGACACAAAGTACACCCAGACTTAGAACAACAATTTATGGATCACACAAAGTGTTGTCCCATGTAGGATTTGAACCCACAACACTTGGCGCAGTAGTAAGCGGTGTGGCGACCACTGAAACCACTAGGCAAACCGTGTAGTCAATATAAGCTGAATATATTCAAACCAAACTATTTCCCAAACAACTAACCCGAACACGTTAAGCCGTCGGTTTTGATTGTCGTACTAACATCTTTGGCAATCGTTACAGGTAGTTGGGATGCTCAAAAGATAGAAAACAGTCTTTCTACAGGGCTTCTATATAGCCTTGGATTAGTTGTGGAGGTCTGATGGTTGTACTCCGACAAAAAAGCGAAGTTCACGTCTTAGTAGAATTAAAACCAACATCAACCTAGTCTGGTAAAAGAGGCTCGGTAAAAAGATTATACGTTCTTCCTAACAATTCATTAATATGAAAAAATTAATGGCTAAATATATACTTGGAATGGCTTATTTGGCTTCGGTAACATTAGCTAAAATATAATATACAAAAAATAAATATATATATTTAACATACAGGAAATATTATATATGTATACGCATATAAAGGAACCGTCAAACCATTAGCATAAATCTTACATCAGGTAATGCTAATAGCCGGATAGCACGAGGTCTAGTTCATAGAAAGTTGATAATGCATCCGTAAATAATGATAAAAATATAAGGTCGAGTAAATCAGATTATTTTTTTAAAATAAGGTGTACTCGGGAATGCATCCTAAAATATAGAGTTGCTAAAAGTCAGAAGGACAGCACGAGGTCTAGTTCATAGAAAGTTGATAATGCATCCGTAAATAATGATGAAAATATAAGGTCGAGTAAATCAGATTATTTTTTTAAAATTAGGTGACCTCGGGAATGCATCCTAAAATGTAGATTTGCTAAAAGTCAGTAAGTTCTTGGTAGTTTAAAAATAGTAGTGAGTATTTGTGAATAATACATGAATTTATATATCTTTGTGTTTGTGTTTGTTTTTCCATGACAACCTCCAGTCCATTCCACATGCGCTACACAACTCGCTTCAAATAATGTTTTTATCTACTTTAACGGTAACGTTTGTCCCATTTTTTAGCCAATTAGCCACATTAAAGTATCATTCAATATTTCTCTTAACTTCCTTAAAAAATACACTGACGCCTACGTATAACGAATAACTACAAACAATTCCTTTAAAAGCAAAACTTGTTTTTATTAAAACTGCAATATTCAAGGTCTCATAAATAAAACGGAACTACTGATATGTTTGTAGATTGAAGTCCCTTTATATAGTTATAGGAAAATTATATGTTCACCAGTGGGTGTTAATGTTAAGACCGGTTTGATTCAAGCCCCTTTATTCAAGCCCCAATTTAGTCAAGTTGCAAGTGTTTTGGGTCGCTTCTACAATCGAAAATAAGAAGAAATCCAAAATTGAAATTCGACTTAAGGCTTTTAAAATACTAACAGCACACTTGTCCTTAAGAATGTACCCAGCAGAGCTGATTAAGTTTAAGAATAAATTAAAAACACTGACCTATTTGCTCATGGTACTTATTCGAAGAAATATTATGTGTCTCGCTCAGTCTTGTGTCTTTCGTATAGTCTGATTTTGACTACAATTCCTTGTACAGCACACTGATACTACATTAATTTACATTGACGCATTTATTCAAGTTAATAATGTCTATGAATACTAAGCAAACCCGACGAACTTCGTACCGCCATATTTATTTCCATGAATATTTTCTAAATTACCATAAGGTGGTAGGAGAGTAAAAATTAAGGACTTAATTTATTTTATAATTCCACATCATAAAAAATAAACCAAATAAAAATTTGTACAAAAAAATTGGAGTGAACCACCTTTAATACTTAGGGGTGTAAAAAATTGTTAAACATTAACAAAAAACATACTCTCAAACCTACTGAAAATAAAATTTCATCAAAATCGGTCAAGACGTTTCCTAGGAGTATAAACACTAAAACTGTGACACAAGAATATGTGTGGTTGTCTGGAAGAAATCGCCGAGAGCGATAAGACCGCCAATAGTTACACATTCTTTGTGACTGTTCCTATTGTACCGTTTCTTACTATATGTATACAATAAAGACAAATAAATAATAAAAAAAGAATTTTATATATTAGATATCACATCGCTAGAACCTCAAAAAATGAATTGACAATTCTTTTTAACAAAAAAAACTGACTTCATGATAAGCGGTTGCCGGTATCAGTATAGTTATGTTACATAAGCGATATTTATCGCATTTATCACACAAGGCACAGATTGCAAGGACCATATTCACGGCTGACCACGAACTGAGCACTCAGGTCGAAAAGTCGTCGGTCAGTACAGCTGTAATAGCTACGTGGCAGCGTGAATATGTTAATTCTCGTACGTACAGGTTTACCTTTTTAGCCGATTGAGAAAAAAGGAGGGTTATGTTTTTCGAGTTTATGTATGTATGTTTCTTTGGCACGCCTTAAGAGTCTAAACGGCTTGTCGTAGATTTATGTGAGTGGTGCCAACAGATTCGTCTTAGTCGTGAGAGTGACACTGGGTGCATCAAAATAAAAAAAAAAACATGACAAAAATAAGAATTTTTGGCGCAAATAGATATCTCAAAAAAAATGTTTTCAAAATATACCGAGTGTGGTATCAAAATATAGAATTTTTAACATATTTTATTTAAAAAGATGAATTTAATAAACATGACAATTAATTTACTATATCGCTATTCTAAATAGTCAGCATCATCAGCTATTCGCCAGTGAAACTCCTCTCAAAATCAGTGCAGCCGTTTCAAGTATTGGCCGGAGCAAACAGACAGACAGATGGACGAATGTACAGGCAGATAAGCAAATTGATTTTTTTGATGTAAATAGGTACTGTATATATGTACTTCCATAAGCATTTTGTGAACATATGAAATTACAAATAGACACTTCAATTTTATTGATTTTTAAGGATTGTATATGATTTTTTAGCGATTGATATTTTTGAAGTTATACTTCTTTTGGCGCGTTAGGGAAAAATGATGAGAGTAAATTTTTACGATGCGCGCGCACACCGTCACGAAAAGCCACCCTGAAGTTAGCCATAGGCAACATTTTAGTTTTTAAATTATTATCTTGTGACGTCAAACTATAACTTCTAACGCGTGTACATAAGTACGCACACATTTTTAATCCCGAGTGCGTCATATTGCGTGTTATGTTTTTCGAATGTATGAGTATAAGTATTTTGGGCACTGTAACTGAAATGGCTTGATCAATTTAAGTGTTTGATTCAAAATGATTCTTTCAAAATTAGAAGAGTAACTCGCTCTGTGGCGTAATGGTAGCGTATGCGATTGCTGTGCTTCAGGTCTCGGGTTCGTCCAGGGTCGGACAAAATGTTTATATGATCTGCAAATATCTGTTTCGGAGTTTGGGTGTTTTCTATGTATTATACATATAGGTAAGTATTTATGTATTCATAACAGTTATCTAGTACCCATAACACAAGCTCTGTTTAGCTTGGGACTAGATGGCGTTGCGTAAGATGTCCGAAATATATATGTATATATTTTGGGTTTAATGAAAATTATAGATTCTGGTCGCTGATGCACTTAATCTTGCGAACACCTTCAAAGGAATAATTTTGGAAAACTTCATCCATGAAAAATATTTTTTGAAAAATGACATTTTCAAATTTAAGAAAACAATATTTTAGGCTAAAAAACATACGACCAAAGCCGCGAGCCATATATAGGTTTTTTTTTTAAATAAATATGCGGAGAATCGAAACTTATATACGTAATTAAAATTAAGCATGTAGTAAATACTATTGGGGTAATGACGACAAAATATTTTAATTTATACAAATCACGTCGAAAGTTCACAGTTTCAAAGTACATTATTATATGTTTTTAATATGTTACTAAAAATTCATAACACGTCTAGTCAATACTCTGTGTCGTTAGGTTATAATGAATACTAAATTACCAATCATTATAATTTCATTTGTATAATTAGTAGAAAGTCATTTAACACGTAGTTGTTAATTACCTTGAGTTAGTAATAATAATATATATTGTCTAATCTATATGTTGCCAGGTAAATAGGTACTAAATTACTAATCATTATTATTTTATTTGTTTACGCAATAGAAAGTCATTTAAACATGGAGGTATATGGCATCAGTTCCATACAATTTCTATTCCTCTTTTAATTAATCATTCCGCCATGTACTAAAATCATGCGACAAGGGAGAAAAATCGAGGGTTGCTACCCCATCCCCTTCACCAGTACTCAGTTGGACGGCTTACAAGTGACGGCATAGTGTTGGATGTTATTGTTTTATGCCCATGTATCTTTCTAAAAAGGCTTCCTGGTGGTTCACATGACCGATCAATTTTCGACACGGGCCCGTAGTCTACTGGTATTATTACTATTCATTAATCACAGATTCTTGTTACAACGTTACTAACAAAAAAAAACATTAAAATTGAAATTCAGTACTATAAAATTTATGGTATAACTAGTAGCATAGCATCTGATGAAATATAAGATTAGTCTTAGGTTTTATATTAAATATTGTATAGTGTATACCAAGCTAGTGTTAATTTGAAATGTAGCTATGAACTTGTCAATGAGCAAAGGTCGTTGAAACATGACTCGGAAGTAGCCGATAACTGCATTCAATAACATTTTATTGTAACAAATTTAACAGCCGTAAATATATACAGATTTATGTTAATATTCCAATAGGTAAGTACTTACATGCCCATTTTCCTTTCGATTTAAAATCCACTTTATTAATGGCTGGCCCAATCGCATAAGAATACAAAATATTAATTCCCCACTTCAGTACGTGAAATAACAAAACTAGCGAAACCACAACACCGACTATTTCAAGCGAAAAATATGCCGACATATTTAAAAAATAAATAATTGAACTTGTTATTAAAAATAAGAGGTTATGTTGCGGAGAGAGTCACGTCACCGTTTGACACAGTTCGCGCATGCGTACTAGCGGTCAAAGAAAGTTACCATGCGCACTGAATGAGCGAATGTGGCAGCTAGCGAACGAGTGATATGAACGGCGCGGTCCGGAAACCGCCGAACCCCGGCCGTATTTGTGAACGCAACAGCAATAAAATATCGCGCCGTCTCTGTCTGACGGACTGATAAATATAATGCTCGATATCTAGGTCATCCAGACCATTTGAAGAAAACGTGCTAAAATCATTATTTATAATACACTTGGAAACAATTTTAATGCAATTTTTGTTTACATTTCATTAAAAGTTTAACTTACAACAGTTACCTACCTACTAAGAGTTATATTGTAATGTTTTTGATAACAGAAACTGTGTAAAAAGTCCCGCTTTTTGAATCAAAATTGTAATGTCTCGCTCAGGACAGGCTTTGTCAGAGTGGCTTAGTTGCTACTAAGTTGAATGTTTTAAGCATGGGATAATCGATCCGCACATGGATAAAACTGTGTAATCCACATATTGTTGTTCTGAGTCTCTGTGTTTTATGTGTCCGTTTTATGAATGTTTCTAAATTTCCCGCGATATAAAGCATTAAGAATAGGTGCTCTAAGAATTGGCGTCTGGATTACATAATTTAAACTTTTGACTTTAATGCCAAAAGCAAGTTTTTCCAGTCACGTTAACATTTTAGTATTAAGATGTCTTAGAAATATAAACCGCTAATTTATAGGGGAATTTTTATATTGTGCCTTTTGCAATATAACGCGTGGGAGAGCCACGCTTCGGCATGCATGGGCCGGCTCGACAGGAGTGATACCACGGCCTCACAGAAAACCGGTGTGAAACAACGCCTGCGCTGTGTTTCACCGAGTGAGTGAGGATACCGGAGGCCCATAATCCAACCCTTCCCCTCATCCCCCTACTCATCCCCCAAGGCCGGCAACGCACTTGTGACGCCTCTGATGTTACGAGTGGCCATGGGCGGCGGTAATCGCTTACCATCAGGCGATAGTTTTCTCGTTTGCCCCTTATTCCATAAAAAAAAGGTTTAAATCTTAGATCACGTCAAAGTTACTAATTAAAAATGTTTTTTACTAAAAACACTAGTTTGAAGATCAAAAATATAGATATGTGTCTCTGTAAGTTTGATGAGATCAAATTATACTATCAATATTATCAAAGTTTGAGAGGTCGAAAATAATTTGTTCTATTACTAAAGAAAGTACTTTTGTTTTCACTTCCTTTATTGTGAGAGACATTGCTTTTTGTGTTAAAGGTCAATTGAAAGTCCTGAATAGGTCAAAGGTAATGATTGATTTTGATAGCGTTAATGTATCTTAAATAATAATGTAATAAATAATAATGTAAATAATAATGTAGTAATTTTTTTTTTATCAATTTGTTATCTAACGATTGACGTTCAATTTCAATTTTAATAGACAAAAAATAAGTGAGTTCATTTTTAATTGAATTAAAAGAGGTAATTTATTGGGTTTCTAAAGATTATTACTATTTATGAGCGAAAAAATGATCATACTACTAGTTAATATATCTCATTTATTTCTTAAATTTTATATTAATAAAACAATAGCTCTTGATAAGTATAAATTCTTAATACTATTTTTAATACGAAAATGTAAATAGATGACAATGATAGTTCAACACCGAATCATGCCAGAACAACTGAATGTTTCCTAATAAAATTTACGAAAATGGCAACTATATTGTTCGAGAACAAAATTCCGGAATATTAAAACACATTGCACCGAACATTGAAGCAAAAGCCTAAGTTCTAGTAAAAATAAAACTCATTTATAGTAAAAAATCGTTTATCACTGGCCCTGAATTACATCACAACAATCCTCCGTCTTCGGTAATCAAGGATATCGGTGGAAAGTTTGGATACATCAATTACGTTAATGTAATTTCACTAATTAGTTTCCGATGTCCGTCGAACACCATTTGCGAGAGAGGTATCATTATAGATATATTCTACTCTAATTGATTAATGATTAGGTAATGTTTGAATCATTATGATTGGCGGTTTGTTACTGTACCTATATATTTTGTGCAATACCACTTATGTGTTGTTAATATGATAGTTTATACGCGTCAAGTTTGTATTTCCATATAAACAAATGAAGAATACCCAGTGAAGAAGAAAAATGATATACCTTTGGTCAATACATTTGCTAATCTATACACATAAGACTATTTTACCTGGCAGACTAATTCAATGCAGAACCATTACTTAGAAACTTAGTAACCATTTACATTTATGATCGTAAGGAACGTCAAATAATACTATAAATGAAGTGAGTAATGGTTCCTAAATTTATTTAAATATTTCAATACTACCAGCCAGGTACCGCAGGTGACTCGGAAGCCGGAGATCGCATAACGATCTCCGTCCTCCTTAAACGCAAGCCTGGAGGTATGTGAGGCCACCTATCATCCTAGCAGAAGCAAGCCAGGAGCTCTACGACGTGCTCGCGCCCTTTTCTTTAGTTTCTTACACAGAAGGGAGCCATCTAGAAACCTGAGGTGGCCCGAGGTACGTCGGGGTTCCAGGGATTTCCTTTCGAGGGTGCGCCTGGTTCCCCGACTTTTAGTACTCGAATTGGTGTGCGGTTTTTAGTCGGTTTGAGTCTGACATAGCCACCAGTTGGCGGCATCGGAGGGGATATCCGCATAAAAAAAGGAAATGGTTTGTAAAGAAAAAAATAAAAGAAAACCGGAGGTGTTATATTTTCTTATACCGCTTAGTTGTATACACTGCGGCCCTGTTAACTCGGGCTTACTAAAAAAGTTTTTCGGTAAGCCAGATTTTTTAAGAATATTAATATGGCGGTTCAAAATTCGCCGGGTCCGCTA
Organism: Hyphantria cunea; assembly: GCA_003709505.1. Lineage (NCBI taxonomy): Eukaryota > Metazoa > Arthropoda > Insecta > Lepidoptera > Erebidae > Hyphantria > Hyphantria cunea. The sequence continues at coordinate 39,715 of PKRV01001877.1, read as the reverse complement.
GTATATATTATATATATTTGACAAAAACTGTTTATTCCGCCCACAATACCTGCTTTGTCGGTACTAAACTTCAGCACCTTAAGTGAATATTAGATCAGAAGTTAAACTTAAACGATACCATAGTTATTATGATATATTGAAAGCGACATGATGCAAATTTTAATTAGCTTGGAAACTTCCTCCTAGCTCGAAGAAGTCAATCAGCCGCAGTTTACTACAGAACTATCCAACGGTCTAATTATAAAGCTTCAAACACCAAGATTCGGTTTGAAATTAGTCTGAAGCAGTATGGCAGTAGTTTTTCTTCCTGGCTTTAATCAGGTATTTAAAATAGTTTGAGAACAAATAAATAAATTAGTATTTCGGAGATCTTGTACACACTGCCATCTAGCCCAAAGATAAGCAGAGCTCGTGTTATAGGTAGCTTGTGTTATAGGTACAAATATACTTTTTTTCGTCAATAGATACATATTATACTTCGAAAACATCCAAACTCCATTCAACACCAAATTACTCGTTAACATTTGTTATTATTTGAATGTTGTTTGCTATTACTTCCGTTTAGTAAATCTCTTTTCTTTTTAAAAAATAGCAACACCATCAACAGGAATACGTACTGGATCGCATGGGGACTTTATAAACGTACACAAACTGAGACAAAGAACACTCAGACTCAGAACGAACAACTCTGGATTATACAAAATATTGTCGATACGAGGTTGCCACTACGTCATCCGTGTTATCGATATCTATATTAATAACATACAGCTACATAGTTTGTTTGGTTGAACGTGTAATCTCTGGAACTAATGGTTTTAATTAACAAATTCTTTTAGTGAAGAAGATATTATCGAGGAAGACTGAAGGCATTAGAATAATACTTGAATAATAAAAATCTAGCAAAAACAAAGAAGCTTGATTTTTTTAATGGACGCAGGTAGAAGTCACAGGGGTCAGTTAGTACCTACTTGATTATTAAAGGATATAGACAATAAACTTACAAAGTAGCATAAATGATCGTTTCTTGTACCGTAGCCTTCACAAAACTATATTCACATTATAAAACCAATGCTATAAAACTATTATAATGTCTAAATAACAAAATATTTTGCAGATTTCGTGCTTAACCTTGGATTTTAATTAAAATATATATTTGATAAAGTTATATTAAGTTTGAATATATAGCTGCCAATCGTATATTTTTATGTGAGCCTGCCAAAGTGACTCTACTCTGCCCGATGGAAAGCATTAGCAGAACCCAAGAGTAAGGGTCACCATACTTATTGCGAATTTAGATAATGCGATAATGCAGCTTGGTGACCCACACCATAACGGCCTAGTGATGCTTCTGCATCATTGGGTGGTGGACAGTCATGGTCACTAACAACTAGACAACTACAGCCAGTGAACGATTCCCATAGATAAACCATAAGAGGTTTTGGTGGATTGGCCGTACATTGTTAGTGTAGTTTAAGAATATTGGTATATGAATAAAAAGAGTTACAAACTTCGAAGCCATGTTTCTATAAATAAGGGTAGAAATGGGAAATAAAAATCAATGATAAAAAATACTAGGAATGTATTTTATGTCGCAGGCAATTGACTAATTTAATACTTTCAGGTAGGTATAATCTGAATCTCAGAAACGGCTCCAGCAATTTTCATGAAATTTGATATGCTGGGCAGAGGAGTTTGAGTACGATAAGTCTATCTAGCTAGAATTCATTTTTATAAAATTTAACGAAGAACAAAAAATACTGAGCAATGTTCAGTCCTCCAGGTACAGGTTCCCCTTTACAGTACCTTCAAAACAATCTGAAGAAGTAGTTCTTCTATAACACCAAAGAGAATGATGTACTTGAACGAAATTATTACGTTCCACGGTCTTTAAACGCGGAAGATAATTTAATACCTCATTCAACGCTAGTTAACATTAAAGTTTTGAAACTGCTAAGTTTCAAAACTTTAAACAAAAATACAACATCATCACAGATACGTCTTATCAGATCAGAATCATAAAAAAAACGGATAAATGTGGTATAAATTATACAGAACACAGTTTATACAATCATGAGTTGGAAATAATTGCATTTGTTAATTACACGTTGAGATAAAAATTAAAAATACGCATATGTAATACTGTATAAAATTATAACTTGTTGGTTTTAAATCGCTAACCTGCTACCTGGTTTTGTGGGTAATATCAATTTGTGTTAAATGCATCTAGACTGTACTACAAAGCATACAAGTTTGTTTCGCAGATTAAATGCGCTAAATAGAAGCCGTTCGATTGATTAATGGTTGTACAATCAAAGATGTCACGAAAGCCGTTAAAATTTAATTCACTTGAGGAATAACGAAGTAGTGCAGATCATCTAGGTCACCGATAAGATAAAATTTGATGGTGGTACAAAAAAAGGAAATAGTTGATACTGGAAATTTGATTTCTTAATTTAATGGTAGTGTAGAACGTCCATAGGCCAGGTGTTGTGATATTATTCGTAAGACCGCTGGCAGGAATAGGCGAGAAGCCGAGGATGAAACGAGCATGGTATTGGGGAGGCCTTTGTCTAGTAGTGGACTGCGGTAGGCTGATGAATGGCAGATTTAGGCCCTACCATATGGCCAAACAGGAAGTACGTATCGGATATGGTCATATTATGCTGCCTGGATCTCATTATTTTATTCCATTCGCCCAACGAATCAATTCCTTTCAGTGTCAGTGCCTATTGATAAGTTTAGATTTTTCCAGTCCTTCATAATCTTTCTACTAATCAATAATAAAAAAATACATCAACAATCAAGCAAGTTGCAAGTTGAGAAACTCTTCCTTTTTGAAGTCGGTTAATAATATTTTTACGGACATCAAACACACAACGCCATCTAGTTTCAAACAAAGCAGTGCTTCTAATATAGATACTAGCACAACTCATATAAGTACGCAAATTAATACATTTCTTTGTAAATATATACATATTGTAAATACACCCAAAATCTGAAACAAATATTTTTGGATCATACAAACATTTGGTCTGACCTGGGAATCGAACACGAGCACAGCAGTCGGACACGTTACCACTGCACCTCTGAGGCAGTACTAAATAACAACAACAGGAAAGAAGTCCGACTTCTATAAAATATAAAAGTTGTACGATTACAGCTTCTAAAGAAAAAAGTATTACACCGCATTATATATTCACGTTGCACCAACTCCAGTAAACAAGTGGTAAGTATCAACAAAAAGCTGGTGATAAGAAAGATATCTTCCTTGAAATTCCTTACTTAAAAATCGACCTTTTATTTTTTTTAATGGCATCGCGGGCAAACCTGTAGACGTATCGTCTGATGGTAAGCGATTACTGCCGCCATTGGACATCTGCAACACCAGAGGCGTCACAAGTATGTTGCCGGTCTTTAGGGGATGGGGAGGAGAATGGGGATTGGAAGAGGGGTAGAGGTATGGGCCTCCGGTATCCTTACTCACTTGGTGAAACACAGCGCAAGCGCTGTTTCACACTGGTTTTCTGTGAGGCCGTGGTATCACTCCGGTCGAGCCGGCCCATTCATGCCGAAGCGTGGCTCTCCCACAGTGACATAAAATATCATTAATTAGTTCCTGAAAATTATAGAAGCTTACAATTGTGGAAAAGATTAATTTCGTACTTATTCCTTTGTTATTTCATGGTCATAATTAAAGGGGTATACTTGAACAAGATTATTTTATTTTAGAGGGAAACCAAGTATTATACGCGGTTTCAGTCGCTAGATTATTTCTTGTTTCTAACTTTGACAATGACGAATTCGTTACAAACTTTCATCCTTAACTTCACCAGTAGTTTATTCCTTAATGGTTTCATTCCAAAAAGTAGAAACTATTTTTTGGAAAAAAATAGAACAAATACAAACTATTTTAGAAATATCATATATGTCAAATTTATATTTATACTAGCTGAGCCCCGCGGCTTTAACCGCTAAGCAAAGCTAAGCTAAACTAAGCAGAGCTTGTATTATATGTACTACACAACTGATATAAATAGATAGATACTTTTATTGTAAATACATATGTTACAAAGAAAACACCCAAACTCCGAAACAAACATTTGCAGATTATACAAACATTTGGTCCGACATTTGAATCGAATCCGAAACCTTGAGAACAGCAATCGATACCACTGCGCCATTGACGCAGTTAAAGGAAAGGCAAAGAAATTAATTATTATTATTGTTGGAATCCTAGTAAACTGTTTAATTTTGAATATATCAAACAATAATATGCATTTGATCCCAAAAGGGTTTTTAAATTTATGCATTCAATAGTCTTTCAATCGCCTTTCGAAATTTCGTGACCTAAATTTAGCCAAGGTAAACTATTAACGTCTTTTAAGTCAAGCACATCGACTGGGTTTTCTGAGTCGAGAGATTTTTTGCTGTTTAATAATAAACAGGGTCACAGGCAAAGTATCAAGTCAAATACAATTGAAAAGTGATGATGCTGATTTTGCAGTAAACTTTTAGTCAGGAGTATTTACTTCCGACTTTAGGACAGGACCCTCGAGAAGGTTTGGCGTAAAGTTTGATGAAAATTAAATAAAATCTTTTTAAAAAAACCGGCCGGGACTTTCGTACAAACCTGTGGGTATATTATATAATGCTTTTTGCAATTTTCCCTTTATCTGTGTTATAAGACGTTGCTTCGTANAGTTTAATATGCAAAAATGTTTTTGTATGAAATTTGCACAATAAATTCATTTCATTTCACAAAGTGTCTAAATTAGGTAAGTTAACAGTTTAAATGAAAATTATGACCACCATTTGGTCAGATATGTAGGAGCTTAGCCATATGGACGAACTTCCTGAAACTAATAATTATTGGACTTCCATTTAGTGCCAACGTGGAACTTTAAATTTTAGTTATTCTGGATTTCGGAGATTCAATATTTGTCTTGCAAGTTTTAAAAAGGGTTGGATGTAAACTAAAAATGGACGAATTTTGTTGTAACGTAATAGACATTACAATAACTGAAATTAATAAAAAAGTGGAATCCAATTTTGCGAATTGGCTCAATATTGTTTATTATCGTGGAAAAGTGATCAGCAGTCGCATACGCTAACCGCTATACCAACGAGGCAGTTATATGAATGTATGTCATATTCATATGTATTGTACATTTATTAATATAATATATGTACTGCGGCTATAAATTCATGTATATTAATTTATATTTTATTTAAAAAACTCAAAGTCTTTGTACCTACCAGATATTATTTCTATATCATCTGGAGATCGACTGGTGAGGAATACCTTAAGGCATTAAGTAGGCCTTTGTACAACATGTGCTATAAGTAATAAATAAATAAAACAAATTAATAATCACGGCCGTGAATAATACTGTGTTTTCCGTTCCGTTTTCTTATTCGATAGGCGCGGTATTCTGTATTCTGGCTCTTCTGTTTTATTTCTTTACTTAAACTCAGTTTACCTACAGTTTATCTCGTCTGATGAAATGAAATGACACTCCTAAATAAAGAGGTATTAGATAAGCAAGTAGATGTAAAAGAAACCGGTCCTTTATAGTACTCACGAATGAAATGGTATAACTACTCCAGGCAAGTTCTTACTAAACCAGGTGTAGTGCGATCAAATCCCACAAAGAACAACACTTTGTGTGATCCACAAATTGTTTGTTTTGAGCCGTTTCATGTATGTATGTATAGCGGGGGGCAACACAGGAGGAATAGAATAGAAGAAACTTTATTGTACACCAATTAATACAGTCATATTTATAAGCTAAACAATAAAATGACCATGTACAAATGGCGGCCTTATCGCTTGGAAGAGGCCTTTTTCCGAATGCACGAGTTGTCTTTCAAGAAAATATAGAAAATGAAGTCCCAATATTTTTTCAACTAAAATACGGGTTAGATTGTATATTTTTTTCAATATTTATCAACATTTCCATATTTTTGTCTTTTAGCTTATCCCACAATTTCCGTTAAAAAATTAACAAAACGAATACAACGAAACTTATTTGAACACACACGAGAAAAATAATTAAATAAAGCATATAACTTGAACACAAAGTATTCAACCTTTTTTCATATCAATGCGTCACATTGCCCGCAGCGAAAATTCATGTTAAACACGTATGATCACCGTGTAACGCGGTTGGGACGTGTTGCGCTAAGACTTTGACAAATCAGACGAACGATTCCTGTGACTGAGCTGAGCGATGTGCAAAGCTATGTAAAGCCTCAGTCTTATTTGTATATTAGAAATAACATAACACTATTTAGAATATAGGCATATAATTTTTAGAATATTGTTCCTAACTAAAGCGCAGTATATATTAGTCATGTCTATCTTTCTTTTTTCCTTTTACGTTTTCACTGCTAAACTGCGGCACCAATTGCAATGAAGTTTAGTATGGAGATACTTTAATTCTTGAAGAAGGACAACGGCTACTCTTTACTGCGTTAACCCACATATTTGTGTACGGAAGCGGGTAAAATTTTTGTAGGTAAATAAAAAGGTTTTCATCTATTTACTTACCATGCTATGCAACTACAATAGGTAGTTGACGTACGCCATTAGTCGTAGGTATTATATTAGGGATATACTTACGACAATTACTGATTTAACTATTTTATATAAAAAAATATTTTCGGACATATATCATACTAGATGCAGAAAGCAAGAGACCGGGCTCTGTGGTATTCCTTGGAAAAGGCCGATGTCCAGTGGACAGCAATGGGCTGATAATGATATTAATGACCTCACTTCGCCACCTATCCTAAACTAACAACGCTTGTATTATGAATTTAAACAACTGATACAAATACATATTAACTATTTTTGTTCTTTTTTTCTTGTTATATATATATTAGTTTTTACTATATATTTATACTGTTTATAAATAGATGTAACCGGGTAAAATATTATTATGTTTAATTTTTTTTTTATGTATGGCTTGCAAAAATAACTATAATCTGCCTGATGGAAAGCATAAGCTGAGTCCAAGAGTGGTGGTCACCATTCTCATTTTTATATAAAATAGTTAAATCAGTAATTGTCGTAAGTATATCCCTAATATAATACCTACAACTAATGGCGTACGTCAACTACCTATTGTAGTTGCATAGCATGGTAAGTAAATAGATGAAAACCTTTTTATTTACCTACAAAAATTTTACCCGCTTCCGAACACAAATATGTGGGTTAACGCAGTAAAGAGTAGCCGTTGTCCTTCTTCAAGAATTAAAGTATCTTCATACTAAATTTCATTGCAATTGGTGCCGCAGTTTAGCAGTGAAAACGTAAAAGGAAAAAGAAAGATAGACATGAGTAATATATACTGCGCTTTAGTTAGGAACAATATTCTAAAAGTTATATGCCTATATTCTAAATAGTGTTATGTTATTTCTGATATACAAATAAGACTGAGGCTCTACATAGCTTTGCACATCGCTCAGCTCAGTCAAAGGAATCGTTCGTCTGATTTGTCAAAGTCTTAGCGCAACACGTCCCAACCGCGTTACACGGTGATCATACATGTTTAACATGAATTTTCGCTGCGGGCAATGTGACGCATTGATATGAAAAAAGGTTGAATACTTTGTGTTCAAGTTATTTATTAACGAGTATAATATAGAAATGCTTATATTTAATTATTTTTCTCGTGTGTGTTCAAATAAGTTTCGTTGTATTCGTTTTGTTAATTTTTAACGGAAATTGTGGGATAAGGTAAAAAACAAAAATATGGAAATGTTGATAAATATTGAAAAAAATATACAATCTAACCCGTATTTTAGTTAAAAAAATATTGGGACTTGAAAGACAACTCGATAAGGCCGCCATTTGTATATGGTCATGTGGCGACTTTCACATACAGCGCAACAACATAAAATATATGACAGCGTCATCTACCGAAGAAACATCGAACTACGGAGCAACAAAGAAAACTAAGAAACTTCCAATCCTAAATCGCGCAATAGAAGTTCTCGCGCCGATTAACATTTATACAACTTCCCAACATCAACCGTTGGGCCGCGGCCCGCCAGGCATGATTACCTCGCCTGGTCGCAGGATCCTCCTTTTGTGTTGGAGGAACATGTCGCCCGATCCTCCACAGTCATTTTATGGTTTAGCTTATAAATATAACTGAAACTTTATTGTACACCAATTGANTATCAATTGGTGTACAATAAAGTTTCTTCTATTCTATTCCTCCTGTGTTGCGAGGGGCTTTACATAAATAAATGAAACGACTCAAAACAAACAATTTGTGGATCACACAAAGTGTTGTTCTTTGTGGGATTTGATCGCACAACACCTGGTTTAGTAAGAACTTGCCTGGAGTAGTAATACCATTTCATTCGTGAGTACCATAAAGGACCAGTTTCTTTTACATCTACTTGCTTATCTAATACCTCTTTATTTAGGAGTGTCATTTCATTTCATCAGACAGACAGAAATAAACTGTAGGTAAACTGAGTTAAAGTAAAGAAATAAAACAGAAGAGCCAGAATACAGAATACCGCATCTAAGGAATAAGAAAACGGAACGAAAAACACAGTATTATTCACGGCCGTGATTATTAATTTGTTTTATTTATTTATCACTTATAGCACATGTTGTACAAAGGCCTACTTAATGCCTTAAGGTATTCCTTCCCTGTCGATATCCAGGTGATATAGAAATAATATCTAGTAGGTGCAAATACATTGAATTTTGTAAATAAAATGTAAATTAATATACATGAATTTATAGCCGCAGTACATATATTATATTAATAAATGTACAATACATATGAATATGACATACATTCATATAACTGCCTCGTTGGTATAGCGGTTAGTGTATGCGACTGCTGATCATGTGGTCTCGGGTTCGATTTTTTTTTTTATATATATATTTAAGCTGCCAAAATGACTCTGCCCTGCCTGATGGAAAGCATGAGCAGAATCCAAGAGTGGTGGTCACCATCCTCAATGTGAAAAAGAACAATGCAGCATGGTGACCCACACTATGGCGGCCTGGGGGGAAGGGGGATGGTGAGGGGGATAGGGGGCGTTGGATTGGGGTATGGGCCTCCGGTATCCTCACTCACTCGATGAAACACAGCGTAAGCGCTGTTTCACACCGGTTTTCTGTGAGGCCGTGGTATCACTCCGGTCGAGCCGGCCCATTCATGCCGAAGCGTGGCTCTCCCACGGTGGGTGTTTTGTATGATCTGCAAATATTTGTTTCGGAGTTTGGGTGTTTTTCCATGTATAATACGTATGTAATTACAAAAAAAGTATATATGTATTTAAATCAGCTGTTTAGTACCCATGGTACAAGCTTTGCTTGGTTTGGGACTAGATGGCGGTGTGTGCGATAAAATTTCGAAAAATATTTATTTATTTAATACTATTCATAGGTATGATATGATACATGGTTGTGTCTGTGCTTCCAATTCATTTCAAAAAAAGTTTACGTTAAAGCATCTCATTAGGCCGCCACAGCGTGAGTCAAAATGGTGCTTTATCCTTATTCGCATTGAGGATGGTGACCACCACTCTTGGATTCTGCTTATGCTTTCCATCAGGCAGAGTAGAGTCTTATTGGCAGTTCATTTTATATAAAAAATGTACTTTGGACTTGATGGTAAAACGGTTTCTAGATATCCTGATTTCTTCGGCAGGGAGCGCATTTCAGAGAAGAATAGAGAAACACTTACACATAGCAATTACATTCTTTAACTAACCTTTTGCCCCTTTGTACGTCCGATAGATGGAAACACTATTAAAACAGCGAGACAGACAGCAACTGACCAATTCAAACCACTGTTTCATTAAAATAAAACCTCGCATTAAACCAAATTTCTTCATTAATGATAAGATCATATCAATTAATTTTCTTTATAAATTGGTCACCAGAGAAACCCAGTCAGCATTCTTGCTTCCAACGAATTGAAATTCATGAATAACAATGAGGCACTCTGAGGTACTGAATATTTTCTTATGGAACTCTAAACGTTTTGTGAGCGTTGGCCTGTGAATATTTAAAAAGATCACTCCTTAAAAAATGTTGCTGATTAAAATGAAAGGAAAGCCAATTCAGCTGTTTGTTCTTTGAATTAGAAATGGAGTTAGCGCCAATATTTTATTAGATTTGTTCGTTTGGATGAATCTCTGATTAATAAATTAAACCATAATGATGATTTTAATTCATAGAAATCGTAATAATAAGATACTACACGATTTCAGTGTTTCAATATATTTTGTTAAGAAATCATTTATCTGGTGAGGAATGTAATTTGTGAAATAATATTATTAAAACAGATACATAAAGGATTTGAGATTACTTGATTTCTTAAACAGTGGTCTTCAACGGATAATAATGAATAAATAAATAAATGAATACTTAGCTTTCAATCAATCTGTATTTTCGTGACCATTATGCGTCATTCATTCCGCAAACTGTAAATAAGAGTCAATGTTTTTTTTCAAATTAAAATTAAAGTGCTCAGAAAGGTAAACTAACAAAGAAAAAAGTAAATCCGAGTCATATTTATATGAGAGATATTAAGTTAGTTAAAAAAAAGTTACCTATATATAAGTTAAAATGGATGTAATGAAATAAAAATGAATTGTCGCTAAATTCAAACCCTTTCATGCTTTTCAATGCCTAATTATATTCAATTCGAAAACTTCTCAAACAACAAAATATTAGTGATTATCCATTACATTACATACTACTCTCATTTAAAGCCAAGTTTTATTACGTTAGTGTTCCATGTAAAATGTTGATGAAACCTACTCAAACCTCGCCAATATCATACAACATTAGCAAGCCCGAGTGTAGTTCAAAATTCCATTTCACAGTTAATAAAGTGAGCGGGGGCCTTATTAAATTAATTTCCCATAAACTACGTGGCATCGTCGTCAAATAACTCGAGTTCTAAAGAGGTTTCCATTTCATTAAATTAAAACTTATTTATACATAGAGCTCATAGCTATTTACTGGGTTCTTACAAACACACGAAGTAGCGGTAAAATATGGAAACTTAAGTGGGAACCATGGGAGAGCCAAGCTTGTGCACGAATGGGGCGGCTCAACTGGAGTAATACCACGGCCGGAAACAGCGCTAGCGCTGTGTTTTACCGAGTGACTGAGGAGGCCCATATTCCAACCCCTCCCCCCATCCTCATCCTCATCCTCATCTCCCAAAGGCCGGTAACGCGCTTGTGACGCCTCTGGTGTTGCGAGTGTCTGTAGGTGGTCATCGCTTACCATCAGGCGATAAGTCTGCTCGTTAGCCCCCTATTATAAATAAAAAGAAAAAGTTTGGTAAAGCTAAATGATAAACATACATCAAACAAAACAAGTGCTAAGCAAGTTGTGTAAATATAAGTTTAATATAATATGTTTTGTGTTTTTTTTCTGCGCACTGACAGATTGAACACGATAAAGTTACAAGCAAAATTATTTATATACTTACGTGCAGTTACAGGTGTACTGAAAGTTGTAGTTGATTTGATCGTAGATTACGTGAAAGAAGTTAAGTAGTAGAGTCACGCTGATTTCAGCACAAACGATCCGGTACGAACGAGGTGGTACTGCTCTCTCACAGGAGACCAAACTATTTTTTTAAGTCACCTCCCGCTTTATGAATATACATTTCTCCTCCTCGGGGATCTATACAAACACACATGAAACGGACACAAAGTACACCTAGACTTAAAACAACAATTTATGGATCACACAAAGTGTTGTCCCATGTAGGATTTGAACCTGCAACACTTGGCGCAGTAGGAAGCGGTGTGGCGGCTACTGAAACCACTAGATCAAACGTGTAGTTAAAATAACAGCATTTATGCTGCCGTGTTTTGTGGGTACGGTCAAAGGGATGATGTAGAAGTATCTTAATAGGCCGCCATATTGTGGGTCACCATGTGCATAATGAGCATGATGACCACCACTCTTACATTCTGCACATGCTTTTCATCAGGCAGAGTAGAGTTAGTTTATCAGGCTCATACATAAAAAAGTTATTCAGCAGTGAGAAAATTACAATTGAAATAATATTTTATTAACCTCTCCTCTATTTGACATTACTGCGAACATCTTACTTTAAAGCAACAAGGTGATTAGTTACTTACTTTTGGTCAAAAAAGCTTGGTAAAATTTTGCAAATAAACATAAAACTATATCTATTAAAATGTAAATAATTCCAACATTATTTATTTTGCATAAATTACAACTACCTACTTATGTTGGAAGAAATCAATCAATCAATCAATCAACAACCCATAATGTCCCACTGCTGGGCTCGGATCTCCTCTCAGGAGAGGGTTAAGGCCATATGTCCCAACGCTGGCCAAGTGAGGGTTGGGGACTGGTTAGGTAGAACAAAATCAGTGCAAAATCAAGATTAAACGTAGCGTATGACTTGAAAATCACTCTTTTGACCGTCCTTTTGATTGTTAATGAACCACCTAATAATTTTGTGGTATGCATGATTATTTGATCGGTATCTACATGTAATCATAATCTTTAATTGATTTCATTAACGATCCCACTCAATAAATTTATTTTAATCCATAAACTATTAACTATCCAATGTAAACTCAAGTGACGAAGATGTTATTTCATTAGCCAAATAAGTCCTATCTCGAACACCAAACATTCTGCAGACTTGCAAAATTCAAATTCGTCGCTTCGTCAGTTTGAGATGGTGTTAGCAGTCCAAAGTTATGAATGTAAAGCAATGTCTGAAATCTTTTAAAGTAACTAGTAACATAATAGACCAGAGAGATCTTAATGCATATTTTAATTCTAAAAGTTTCATTGTAGTAAGAGTTGACGAATGCTCTCAATTCATAATATGATTTAAATGTTGGTAACATGATTGGATGGATCACTTTAATACGTGCTTTGTTTCATTTCCGAATTTTACTTAAATATATAAGGGAATCAACCAATCAGAAACCTACTGAAAGGTTGCCCTAAGGAACATCTACTATTCTTCGGTTTTAGGCAGTCACCATCCATTAGGATGCGGACTATATTAGTCATCCCTGTCAATATTTTATTCCATTATCATCACATTTTAACAAGGCCCTATAATAGTCGCCTGCTATGCATAGATGTTTCCTTAGAAAGAAGGTCATTAAATTTAATTTGAGCTTTTTGGTATGTCTTCTGTGGCCTTCTTGCATGAGCTTACCCAGAGGCAGAGGTTTCATAAACTTTTTCGGTTCTTTAGTTATAGACCCTAGTTTATGGTTCTTTATTTAATTTTCTCAAACGTTCCTTAAACCTTTTTAAATATATTATTGTATAAGCAGACTTATATTATAAATCGCAAAACAGGGGCAATTAAAAGCCTCTGCTAATCCTTTTTGAGACATGGATGTTTAAACAAATACAAGATCATAAATGTCAAAAATTCAAGGAATTAAAATTAAACGTTGGAATATAATTTTGCAAAAACTGTTGTCTGTAACCAAACGAAACCCTAGAAAAGTTCTTGAATAATTTTCAGTAAAAATATAGCCTATACCTGTCACACTGCGAGTGATTTAAGAAGTTTCTTTTAACATCGTGCACTACTCTCAACTGTTAGGTAAACTCGCTTGTTTTAAGCCTGAATGTGTCGCTGCCAAGAAAATGTTTTATATATTAGGTAAAATGGTTTCTAACGGCACTTCGTCTAGTGTGTTGTGCATTAGATGTTTTAGAACACTTTTTTGTTTAGCTGCTAAAATGCACTTAACTTGAGTAGAAATTCCTGTCACAAGTATTATTATAAAGTAACTCGAGTCATTTGTAAAGAACTTAATAAAGAATATAAAGAGAGTTCTGTGGGTAAATAAGATAACTTTGTAATTTTACGACTGTTTCAGATAAATAATGTTTTCTTTTTATAATAAATATCTTAAAGTAAGTACCTGTAACGTAGTGTAGGACGTCTACAGGCCAGGTAGAGCGATGATTTGCGCAAGACGGCTGGCAAGAGCTGGATGCGAGAAGCCATAGATCGAACTCAAACAAACAAACAACAACCCATAATGTCCCACTGCTGGGCTCGGGTCTCCTCTCAGGAGAGGGTTAAGGCCATACGTCCCCACGCTGGCCAAGTGCGGGTTGGGGACTGGCAAGAATACGTTGTGGCTACGTAAATCTTGCCGTTGGATGTTTTTAAGCCGCCCGAAGGCCTCCAACTAAGCTTCACGACCGTTATCGTATGATAACAACCGGGACCGACTGCTTAACGTGACCTCCGAATCACGGAGACGCTCATGGTAACATGCCACCAGCGGTCACCCATCCAGGTACTGACCGCGCCATCGTTGCTTACCCTCGATGATTGTTTCTAATCACCGAGTGCAACTGGGCTATGAGCGCCTATAGATCAAACTAAGTGGCGTGAAATTTGAGAGGCCTATGTCTAGCAGCGGACTGCAATAGGCTGATGATGATGATGATGAGGGAGTACCTGTTGTCTCCAGTTAACACCTGCAACGCTAGAGTAGTTAGAATTAGGAGGATTTCTAGTTTGTGGTGACGTCTGATAATCTTATCGGTCTGTTGTCTACCTCAAACCTTACATGATGTTATAGATGTCTTATAAATAGCAGAAATCTTCATGGACATATTTTATGCTCTAATGTAAAATAATTGTGGAATGAGTATTGTAATAATATGTTTCTTAATTTGGCATTTAATTTATATATATGAGCCTGCTAAAATGACTCTACGCTGCCTAATTTAAAGCATGAGCAGTATTCAAGAGCAGTGCTCACTATACTCGTTGCGAACGTAGACAATAAATAAGACTAATGAGATGCTTTTGAATTATTTGCTAATGCTTTAAAAATGTGACAAAGTAACGTATAACAATTCATTGTCATTATTCCATACCTGTTCGTTGCTTAACAAAGGCCGTGAAGACGGTATATGATATAATTATTGAACGATAACATATGAATACCAATTTTAGAATATATTGAACTTCCTCGTTTCACAATTTTAAAGTGTGATACAACAGACATTCCGGGAAACCCTCTTTAATATGATTGAATAACTAACCATTGAAACAATTATATTTTTCGAATGTCACATTTGCATGGATTGCTCATTTTTTTTCCTAAAAGTTTATTTACAACAGCAACAAGATTCGTTTTCATTTTTTAAATTTCCTTATTTGAAGCCATAGTAACACGACATAATACAAGAATTGTGCATTTTCAATTGTACTCTTTTACTACTAAAATCTCTTTAATCTTTCAAAGCCCTTTAAATGACTAACACTTGAATGCTCTCTGTATTTACACCTCACAAAGACAAAGGTACAAAAAACCAAAAACAGCATTAAGCATCATTTGGTTCTGTGAAAATAAAAGTGGAAGAGGGTGTAACAGAGCTTGAGGAAAATGTCAGAGCGTCGAGGGTACTACAGTCCTGCTGAATGAGACAGGCATATAGAGATGGGATTCTTGCCGGGATCCGGGACGATCTTGTTTTGAATGTAACTTATAAACAGTGGTGAAGTAATTTTTATTTGGTTTGTTTATTAGAAATTACGAAGTGAGTTCTAAGTTTGTTCTCTGCAAAGGCAATAATTTTATAATTTATACTCTCGATTGTCGGCGCTTGATGGATCTTGTTGCAATACATTTTAGAATCAAACTCACTTGTACTTATTCCACTATTTTAATTAAGTTTACACCTAAACGGTTTCACTGTATGACGTTATCCAAGGTTTATTAATATCGTAGAACAAGTATAAGTGAGGTTGTTTCTCTAATGTATTTTTAATTTTGTTTTCAAAATGTTACAACCGAATCAAAATATTAAGTATCGATTAGACAGTCTGTATTTACAGGTATTCTTCGCATAATATTTATTGCCGTTGTTAAATTAAATCACCAAAAACTGAAAATCAGGACATAATTAGTTTCTACTTAAGTTTTTAAATAATTCAAAGTGTAACTTTAAAAAAAGTTGAGTTCTGAAAGAAGACTTTATATGAGCAGTTTTTTACAAGTATTTCTTTGTCAGTGAAATAAGACTCCAATATTTTTTTCAAATTGTCTCCTATTATTCCACGGTAAGAAAGTATCCTTAAAACAGATGATCCAGTAAAATCATATTATTAAATAATACTAGTAATAGTACTTCTCCGCGTGTGTTTATGTCAGTTATCGCAATAAAGAGTAAGCTATGTCCTTTCTCAAGAATTAAAATACCAATATGCCAAATTTAATTGAAAATGGTTCATCCATAGATAGATAAATAAACAAAGAGAGTTACTTTAAAAATTATAAAATTTTAATATTAGTATTGACTAGTTTAAGAACGACTACTAGACTAGTAGAAAACTTAAGTACAAAAGTGTTACTTAATTTTTTTTTTAATACGGTCCCACTGCATTTTCAGCAGATCATCCCCTCTCTTGAACGAAAGGATGGAGCCCGGTGTAACGCAAAGTGGTGCACTCTCCGCGCTTTGTGATACATGCAGAAAAAGTAGTACACTTTAATTTCTCCCCACTTTCCCTCCCTACTTTATTTAGTTTATTTTATCGTAACACTGACAACAAATGCTATTGGACGCCGAAAAATATTTATAATAAGTTATATTGTATTCAATGCTCGATAAAATACAATCATTGTAATGATTTGTTGTGATGTCCACTTTCGTTTAATACAGAATTCAAATTCTATTTTCGTTACAAAACTAAGAATAACTCAATTGTTTAGAAATGCACTCAAAGTACATAGAGAACATCTTATGTTCGGTAAATAATATAAAATTCAAGCATAGTAGTAGAAATTGCCTGAGATATTCCGCCAAGTAAAATATAATCTATTCAATATTCATACATACATACATACATACACACGTACATACATACATACTCACATACATACATACAAACATACATACATACATACATACATACATAGAGTTACTTCTATTTATCAAACGAGTAGGCAATACAATTGGCTTCTACTTACTACGGTCCTGACACATATTTTTTGCTTTCTTCACATTTATCAATCGCGTCGGTTCCTGGTGCTTCGACATTCATTGAAACAAATAAGTATGTTATTTTTAGGAGTGTGTATAATTTTTTGTCACATTCGAATTAATACCATATACAACTACAGTAAAACACAAAAAAATATTCGAACATTAATAATATATATGCATTTGACTACTTTAAACCTGGAATTATAGTGTCCCGAACAGACAAATAAAGGGGGGTGTAGACTATTTTTGTATATTACTAATTAAGATAGGTAAATTAGTATTATTATCCTATAGAAACTTATTGTATAATTAAATAGAGTATTATATTTTGGTGTTCATTAATCACATGTCAAAATATGAAATCAATATACAAGCCACAGACTGGTAATGTCAAAAATGTTTTAAAATGTTGTTCAAACATATTGTACCAAAAAAGTGGTAAGTTTCACCTTGTAAAAGGCGGTTCAAATATGGTGGAGACAAACGCCGTAGATCTCACGCGTGTATGTTTTGAAGGTCGTGGCTTGAGTATGTGATAGCTGGGTCCCTTACGAACAATGTGGCATAGTTTTCGTCGGGATCGCACAATTCATTATACCACCCTCAATATCGCAAAATAACGGTGCGATGGGTTCCTAAGATGTTGAACTTCAACCAAAAGTTTAGTTTATATTAAAGTCGAAAAACTATATTTATATTTTAAGAAAGGGAATGAATTTTTGAATAAAGCGAATTAACCATGTAAATATTACCACCATGTAAGGTAAAAGGAGGTTTCGTAAGAGTCCACTGATACACCAAATAATGCAGAACAACAGTAATTCATTTAAATGCCTCTGTGGCGTAGTAGTAGCGTATCCAACTGCTGTTCTTTAGGTCTAGGGTTGGATTCAAATGTTGGACCAAATGTTTGTATGATCCGTAAATATTTGTTTCGCAGTTTGGGTGTTTTCTATCCATAATATGCATGTATTTATAAAAGATAGAATAAATAAAACGAATAGAATAAATAAATAACCATAGATCGAACTAAGTGGCGTGAAATTGGAGAGGCCTATGTCCAGCAGTGGACTGCGATGGGCTGATGATGATGATGATGATGATAAAAAAACTAACTCCGCTTAGCTTGAGACTAGATGGCATTGTGTGTAAGATGTCCGAATTATTTATTATTATTATTTCTTTATAAGGAGAGGTCTATGTATGGCCAATTGTGGATTTAAAGTATCTGATATCAATTTACGTAAAACAAATTAGAATAAAAATATGTTTTAAAACGACAATGTTTATTCGTTTTTTCTATAGTTAATGTTTAAATGGTCGAAGTATAGGTTATTAATAATGCAAGATATTATGAAGCTTTGCTCAGTGATACGCAAGATTTCAGGACTTTAGGCCGTCTAATTCCTTTGAAATGTATCATTCATAATAAAAGATTCAAGTTTAAATGGCGTGTCTTGTCTAAAATTGTGTTAGAACCAGACACGGACCCTTTCCTTTTGTACGATTAATTATTTTCCAGATATACTAAGCTATTATATAACATCGGACAGTATTAAAAGAAAGCTCAAAAAGCTTTTCTTGTATGTAATCTTACTAAGCTTTAATAATGAAATAATATTTTGAACATCTGACATACAGCGCCATCTAGTTCTATACTAAGTAGAGTTTGTACCTACTATTTGAGCTACTAATTAAACCTATTAAAATATATTTTTATTGTAAGTAAATACAGATTATACATAGGAAAAACACGTAAACTTAGAAACAAATATTTACAGATCATCAAAACATTATCGATGGAATGAAAAATTGGTTTGATATCAGAAAGAATTTTCAAAAGACAATTTTGAGTACCTCACTCCATTTGGTATAATGCTGCCACAGGGGATTTTACAATTATTTGGATAATGGATAGAAAGTCTTCAAAGCATAATTAGTCAATGACTTTAACAGTCTTTAAATGATGGTTTAAAAGCCTACGTACATTTATGTGGTCATATCAAAGTAATTAAATGCACAAAAAAAAATATTTTTCAATTTTTTTTAAACTTAATAATCTTAATCCATACCTCACATTATGAATTCGAAAGAAAATCTGTCTGTTTGATACGCTTTTATACTTAAATCGCTGCATCGATGTAAATGAAATGGTATGGAGATAGTTTAATTTTTGAAAAAGGACATGACCATTTATCGCGATAACCAACACAACGCGTATGTGTTAAATAGTTTTTTTTTATGGTATAAGGGGCAAACGAGCATACGTATCGCCTGATGGTAAGCGATTACCGTCGCCCACGGACACCTGTAACACCAGATGTGTCACAAGTGCGTTGCCGGCCTTTGGGGGATGGGGAGGGGGATAGGGGAGGGATTGGGATATGGGCCTCCGGTATCCTCACTCACTCGATGAAACAAAGCACAAGCGCTGTTTCACACTGGTTTTCTGTGAGGTCGTGGTATCACTCCGGTTGAGCCCGCCCATTCATGCCGAAGCGTGGCCCTCCCACGTTATGAATTTATAAATAGAATTAATTATATCGTTCAAACTAATTTCGTATTTCTAAATGAGCGTAATATTTCTAACACTTGAAGTTTGCATGTCAAAATTATAGAAATGTATGAGTAAAGAGAACTGTAAATATTTCGCTTCACTAATAATTTTGCTATTGCTATTAGGTAAAATTCTCAGTTAATTTTCAAGACACCTAGGTAGAAATGCTATAGCCAGTATGTCTATATATAACTGTGTCGCTTGATTCATTCAAATTTGGAGCTATTAAAAATAAATATATCGCAAAAAAAAACAATGTAGCATAATGTATTCTTACCTTAAAAATAGTATTGTAGAAATATGTACATATTTCCACTGCACCCAGTAATTTGCATCGCAAATTCTAGTAAGTGCCTCCTCAGTCCGCTTGGGGCTAAATCCCTTAGTTAATAGTCGTTTGGTCTGACTCAGAAGTATTGTGAAAATTCACGAGCTTTAAACTTTTCTATAGAATTATAGAAAACTATTCGGTTCCGAAATATTGCCTAAAGACTTGAAGTCAAAGTTGATTATTCCTTCCTAAGCCTTCACAATGTCAATCAAAGTTTCTTTATTTCAGCTAATTGAGTTAGACGTGTTCTTAATGGTTTCTTAAAGTTCGGAGTAATTCTTCGCTCCTTTTAGTTCTGCGACATTAACAGTAACGTATTAATATTAAAAAATATGAAATAATTACATATATTCGATTCTAGTAATCATGTTGTTCCTTTAATTTGAAATAAAGAAGGATTTAAGTAAGTATAATTTCAATCTGTTAATTATATATATTATGGGCGAAGGGAAACGACGTAAATAAAGAACGTTAAGAAACATATTCACCCTTTGGCGTAATACATTTGGCTTGCAATACTAAAAGTCAGCCAAAACCGTATTCAATATTGTATTTTTTATCTTTATATTTATTTAGGTAAACAAACAACAACACAATACAGGGGTATAAGTACAAATTACATACGAATATGGATAATTGTGCCATCAGCGACATTTACCACATAGTACCAATGTAACATTAATAGGGTTTAAATTTTGTACAAACCCTAAGGAAAATTAAAACGGATTTAAAATGGAAGACAGAAAGATGACGTAGATCCAGTTTTTTCACGTCTTGCGAATTCGATACGAATACGATTATTGTTATTATTAACAACATGTAAAGCAACTTTGAAAAAATATTCAATCCTAAAGCAAGTGTCAATACATCAGCTAAAGTAACTAATAAATTATTTCTTTGAGAGTTAGAGTGCAATTTTTTTTCACATTTTCGCGCAAGTATTAATCATTTTAGTAATATAGTTTTATGTTTAGTTCTGAAATGTGCATGAAAGTGGAGTGTAAATAACTTGTCTGCCTATAATTTCTATTTGTTAACGAAAGTTAGTAATTGATGTAATACAGGCATTTATTTCCAGAAATAAATATACCTACTTGTGTTTTGAGGTGCTAGTAGTTCTGCACAGGCAATATAATACTTTGCTTTCAAGCAGGGAAATGTTTACGAAATAATGAAAATATATTCAGAATAAAATGACTGCACATATGGGAATGCTGGGTTCTGTTAGAGGAAGGTGAACACAGTTCAGCAGTGGACAACGATAGGCTAAAGAAGATAATGACTAAAGAAAGTAGTGGGTGTGGTTTTATAAAGATCATCCTCTCGTTAACTTAAAACATGAAATGTAAAACTACAAAGTTTCGAAGTAGTTTTTAGTTTTACAAGCTCCTAAAACTTTTCTTGTAATAAATATTTCTTCTGCTTCACCCTGGAGCTTGAGCATAATTTACCAACAAGTAGCAGATTCAATTTAGAAGCTGTTCTTTCATATGCGTACGCAGTCTCCCGGGAGCGACTGTACATCCAACTATTCCAACTGGACCACAAAAACAATATAAGTTAACCTCCAAAGTTTTCCTTATGCAATACATTTTGAAAGTAAATATTTGCGATGATTTATATGTATAACCAGTTTTTGCTCGCGGTTTCACTAGCTCAGAACTAGATATTTTCATGCCCTATTTACTTCGTTGGGGTTTGTTTTTCAAAAATTCCTTTCTTAGTGCTCACTCTCGTTATACCAAGAACCTACATGCAAAATTTCAGGATTCTAGGTTCAGTGGTTTGGGCTGTGCGTTGATATCTGGGTATCTTAGTCAGTCAGTCACCTTCCTCTTTTATATATATAGATAGACAATGACGCAAAAAATCATAAAATATTAACTGGTGCCCATGTCTCCGCCTGCCTGTAGGCCGGTTATTGCGATAATATTCTAATTTTTACGATAACCGACTATATGTATACTATGGTACGGTTTATGCCCTTCTCCGCTACCTCTGTACCGAAATTCATCCAAAGTTCAGTGGCTTAGCCGTGAAATTGTAACATACAGACATAGTTACTTTCGAATTAGTGTAATTTATACTCTCGATTGTCAGAACTTCATGGAACTTGTTTTAATACATTTTGCGTTTCGTCTACAATGGTTCGAATTTAGAATTAATATTCTAGTTTCATAATTAGTAGTAGTAGTAGTAGTTCAGTAAATAGTATTATAGTATGGAAGTATGATTTGAATAACATTAAAACCAGTAAGTTAAAATAACAGTCGTTTATTTTAATCTCTGAGAAGTAACGAGATTGGAAGTAGTAAATTTGATTGTAAAATAATGTGCTCGAAATGAACTAGGAAAAACAGGCTACGAGGTAAAAACAATTGTAGGCGCGAATATCTACTGCTAGATTTGATTTGATACATAAATGCGTTTGCTAGAATATTATTATTAGATTTTAATTACCCAAATAATATGGACATATTATTTAATTCCTACATGACTCAATTGTTGGTTTTAAAATCTTTATAATAAATATCAATCACAAAAATGTATGTACGCGCATAACATTCGATCGACTGCACCAAATTTTATAATTGTTTTTTTATGTGTTTTTATAGTCAGGACAAGATTTGTATAAAAATAATCAAAAGAACTGAAGGTGTAATCTTTTCTTTCTTAATCCGTTTAGGCGTATACACTGTGGCCCTGCGGGAAGTTAACATGGGCTTACTAAAATATTTTTTTCGGTAATTCAGAAAATTTTCACTCAAATGAATATCGCTGTACGAAGTTTGCCTGGTAAGCTAATTAAGTATAAAGCAAACTTTATACAGTTTCATACTGTAATATTAGCGACTACAATACTTCTTTTGTTTTCGTGTCGATTATCTACGCCGACGGGGATATGAGGCTGGGATAGCCTTGCCTCAGAAAATGTCTTGTTAAAATTCATGAGAGCCAATTGTTCAGTTACCATAAACTTGAGGAATATCGACCTACGTACTTTTTGCTTCTTATTAATCGTAAAATTTCCTAAGGATATTGGATTGGAGATAATAAAGGGCTGTAGTCTTGGGAGTTTATTTTCTATCAAAGTTATAAAAGTTATTGAAATGAATAAGACATTGTACGAGTACGAGCCTATTTATTTAGTAGCGTGCATTGAATGGGAGAGGCCTATATCCCGCAGTGGAATTCAAAAGGCTGATGATGTTGATGATGATTTAATTAATTTAAGTCAGACGAATTTTGATGTACTAATACTGATTAGTAAAAGTCATCACTTTCTTTAAACTGGGTAGTGTATTATAAAAAGGATTTGACCAAATATGGAACTTTTAATCCTTTCCAAATAGTATTGTTTATCTTGAGCACTGCGTTAACCTTTAAACAATACAAGTTTTAATACAGGGACCCGAATGTACTCTTGTGTTACGTTAGTGAGTGCGAGACTGGAGGCCTAATGATGCAGAAGCATCACAATAGGCCGCCATATGGGTCACCATGTTATTTTGTTGTTTACATTCGCAATGAGTATGGTGACCGCCTCTCTTTAATTCTACTCATGCTTTTGATCAGCCAGAGTACAGTCACTTTAGCAGGCTCATATGTGCAAAAAAAATGGTTAGCTATTTTTCGCTAGATGCTATATAAGAATAATGAGAAACGTTTCCAAAGAGGGTTGGCGTCTAAAGATCAAAATAGTTACTTTCCCTTATTATTGTAAGTAGCATAGAAATATTAAAATATTTACTATGTAGGAACGCGTCACTGATATCATTATCAACATATATTTCGGGGATACCAAAATGGTAAGTAGGGGTATAATAAACACCTTCATTTTGCAGAATATAATATTAACCCCCTCACTTAACTGAAGGTAAACATATTGCCATGAACTGGGCGCTATACCAATGAGATGGGAACATTATGAGTTCGATATGAAAGGAAAAAATGTCTTTCTTTAGTTTTATTTTAATAAAATATATATTTATAATATTAAAAAAATTCTGAATTGTTTCCCAACGCTATTCAGTTTCATCTGATACAAAGACGAGGAAGGCATCCGTTTTACTAATGCGCTCAGTCATTCCTTTCTACCGCAAGTAGTATCACTCTAGTTTTGTACACAGATATTTATTTAGTTTATTATGTTTCAATTATATATTTAATCTATGTTCTTGGTACATAGATTTTGTGAGCGTTTAGTTTAATATGACTATGAAACTATCGTTAAATATGAAAATACTTGATTGCGGATTGCTATAAAAAACAGAACCTATTTTATTCACAGCAAGCCGAGTTCCGCGGTGTTACTCGCGGTTTTTGTTGTACCTTTACAACAGCGGGTAGCACAGCGGAGGAAAGCATCAGCTACCTACTAGTAAAAATCCCATCCAAATCAGTATAGCCGTTTCAGAGATTAGCCGGAACAAACAGGTAGACAGACAGATAAAAAATGAAAAAAAAAATATTATGGGCTATTTACCGTGCATGAATTTAGTAAAAAGCGGTAATTTTAATATTACAAACATAAACTCCAATTTCACTTTATTGTTTAGATTAATTGTATAGATTCAATTAATTACCATCAATCATTGACATGTGTAAGTATTCTTAGTTATACACACATGTTGGGGCTGGTCAAGTTAATATCAAATATTAAGTTTAAATTAAGTGATTGTAAGTTAATGTCAAATAATTAATTTATAATTTGAGATGAAAGCACAAAGCAAATCACACAATGTTCAGAATTTGGGTATACAAAGAACTTTATCCGTTTCATATCATCATCTTCCTAGCCTTTATTATTGCCAAAATTTTGGATTGGTTACTAGTTCAACGGGTTTCACCTGAATATAAGTATTTACACGGAGCAACTGGTATCAGACCTCTGCAACCCTGAAGGTGAACTGAATGCGAAGGTTAAAATAGTTATTAGTATATTTGAGGGCACGGACTTCCCAATAACGATTGCCAAAGATGTTCATGACAACCGGCACTGAAGGCTTAACGTGCTCTCCGAGGCATGAGCGGGAATCACCGCCATATTCTATACTGCGGGCTGCTATTAAGAATTTCTTGTAAAAATCAGCAGTCCGAACCGAGAATCGAACCCAAGACCTCTTAATTTATAGTTACTTACGAGAACCACTAGACCAATGATTATATATAAATTCCCTCGTGACACAGACTGCATTCTACAAGCAAGAGGTGTCTTTAAAAAATCTCTACAAATATCATAGATTAAAATTTATCTTTTAGTTTTAATAATAATATATTTCAAAGAACAAATAGAACACATATATAAAAGTTAATCAGGTGTTTACGCTTCAAAAACTCAATTTGTGTACCAATTCTGACCGGAGACCCAATTAAGCAGAAACATCTCTATATGTCATCATAATATGGGTCACCATGCTGCATTGTTACATTCACAATAAGTATTGTGACCACCACTCTCTTGCTCTTGGACTCTGCTTATGCTTTCCACCAGGCAGGAGTCAATTCGGTAGGCGAATACATGAAAAAATACAACTCAACTACAAATATTTTCATGTCTCAATGCCAATGTGCCAGTGTGCAAAAGCAATGCGTGGCAGGTTACAGCAAGTAGACAATAATATAGCAACCTAGTTTCCTTAAAAGCGGAGCAGTGACTACGTAAGTAAAGTACAAGTAACGTCTAGTCAAGTGCTTAGTCAAGTTGAAGCCATTTTCAAAGTGGTATTACATTTTTGATTAACAACGTTATGTCTAGTAAAGTTGTAAATGTTGAGTCTTCCTTTGAAGTTTGATTAAAGCGTCTAACAATTTTGCAAGTCTCTTGAGGAACTGACGGTTTGGAAGTGACGGAATATAAAAAGTTTAATGGTTTTTATTTCACTTAACGTTTAGTTGTTTAAGGTATTGTTGTTATTAATGTTATTTATATATTCTAAACTTTTATTTAAATGTGATATGGTACACAAAACATATTTATAGACATATTAGTCATTAGGTAAATTCAGATACATTTAGTGAAAACTAATCCCAAGCCTATAAATGTCATAATACCTTTGTTAAATTTAAATTAAAATACTAGGAAATATAAATGAAAACAATAACAATATTTACATACAAGCGTCAAATTCCTCTTCATCATCGCCTGCTGGTAGCGTTCTCAGAAGGATAGCAGCATTACCACGTTGAATGGCAATGCTAATTATATGTACTTGAAAAAAGCCAGCCTTCTGATTATGGGAGGCCAAAGGAAAAGGAAAAGTATTTTCTTATTCTTATACCATATGAAATAAAAGTATCAGAACATCTTACAATTTTGCTCCAAAACCATCGTTTTTTTTTT
Organism: Hyphantria cunea; assembly: GCA_003709505.1. Classification (NCBI taxonomy): domain Eukaryota; kingdom Metazoa; phylum Arthropoda; class Insecta; order Lepidoptera; family Erebidae; genus Hyphantria; species Hyphantria cunea. Next base: position 13,461 of record PKRV01001877.1, on the reverse strand, counting down.
TAAAGACATCTCCCCCTTTAGGAATATAAATTCCTGTGTCGCGGGGATCTTTACAAACATACATGAAACGGACACAAAGTACACCCAGACTTAGAACAACAATTTATGGATCACACAAAGTGCTGTCCTATGTAGGATTTGAACCCACAACACTTGGCGCAGTAGCAAGCGGTGTGGCGACCACTGAAACCGCTAGGCCAATCGTGTAGTCATTCTGTCTCAGTATAATTTATGAAAATGTCGGGAAGTTGATGTGAATTTGTTTTTCAATAGTCTATGATAATTAAAAACAATATTGTGTAACGACTACATTCTCGAATAATTATTCGCACATGAACTTGCTGGCTACCTCCGGTTCTATATTTAATTTTTATTGTAGTTCTATTTCCAGCTGTACATTTTTTTAAAATTGTAAAAGAAATAAACCGTTACTTACTCATATGCAAAAATAAGACATCCATACGGGGGCTCAATAGTTTTTAAAGGTAAATGCTAAGGTTCATTTGTTTTTAAAGTCGTAAAATAACATCAATCTTTCAATAAAAAGATCTTGCAAGAGAAGCCCAACAAATTACTTGTACACGAGACTCATAATTGACAATAGAATGTAAATAGCGATGATATTATATTTCATGAGAACAATTTGACTCCGAAAGTTAATTTAGGTTGTGAACTTTCAACACTTCAAGAGCTTTGTCATGTTCCAACATCAATTGCAAAACTTTATAATTTTTTAAACATTTTTATATTTCTATGGAATTCAAATTTATTAAGTTTTAAAACTTTGTCAGTTTTTTAATTTGTGCTTGTTCAACATATTTAGCCAACGGTAATCTAATTCTATAATAAGGTACATCGATGGATCAGTAGGGTTGACAATTTAGAGGTCATTTATTACTTGCGTATTCGTATAAGGGTCGTGTAAAGGACAGTGAATTAAAATAAAATGTGATAACTGAACGTGTTAAAATAACTTTAATTAATTCATCTTAAATCATAAGTAATTGTAGTTTGTATTATGTTTGAAGTTCTAAAAGTCGATATTCTGGTAAATTCAATTGATTTATTGTGCTTTTCGTTGCAGTTTATTTATGTTAAATAACTGTTAAACAAAGTACTTGTGACTGTTTATAATTATTTGTACTTTTATTTATTTTATAGATTATTATAGATTATATTTTGTGACGTACGTCCATAATAACTAGTTTAATGAAACTAAACCTTTGAAAATATATTTATTAAAAATGTTTACTTACATTTTATGAGTTTAAATTAGTAGGGTAAGTACCTATGGTTCTGATTCAAAAGGAAATGTATGAAACTTTAAACATATATCAGGTGTACAACATATCTCTACCCGCCCGGCTAGTTGCGTTCAAAGAGTGCTGAATTTTTAAACCAATTACAAGCCAAGCTAATATTCAAACATTTATTAGACAGGTATACAAAACTTCTATTCACTGGAATCAAGTTAAGTGGTCAAAAAATGGTTTTATAATATTGACCGTAAATGAATATTGTACTTGAAACATAATCTTATAAAACAGAAATATACCGAAACCAAGAAGTTAGTTACTTACACAATATACGCCCGTATACTCTCCAATTCACGGTTAATCCTTGCCATATTTCGACGAAGAATGAGCTACTGCTAGAACTTATTGGATAATTGGACTTCATGATTTCGAACGGGTTCGAATCCGGCTATATACCTTCTAATTTATTTCTATTCGAGCTGACCGGCAAACGTTGTTTTGCTATAAAAATAATAATTAGCGTTGAACTATCCTAAGCATTTGCATGAAACATAAATATTGTCCGAATCTCAGACGTACTCGATATGCACACAAAATTTCATGATAATCGGCCATGCCTTTGCGGAGGAGTTTAACTACAAACACTGCGACACGAGAATTTCATGTATTAGATAGATAACTAGCTATCAAATAGCTCTACTCAAATTATACTTTGATTGTTTTAAAACTGATTTGCACTTAAAGTATGCAGAATTGATTGAAAGAGTAGTTTCAATTAAAACATGCTGCATCTACATTTGAAAATCTTACTTCATAATTATATATTCAGTCGTTTTTTTATGTTATATGTCTCTATAGTAATTATTAATCATGATAAGAAATCAATCAAGAGTTGAACTTATTCAACATAACTGTCAATATAGAATGGCATAATAACTTGGTGGCGTTAAACATTCACCGCGTATCTGAGCAATAATATTTTCTTTGGCGACAGATTCAAGTCAATACTTCTTTGATAAATGATCCATTAAGAAAGACAATAAGTAATCACTTTCCATTGAAGTGCAATGAAATCGATTTTCATTAAACATAGTGTTGAGAAAAGAATATATTGAGATACTTGAGAAAAGAAAATTGATTTTAAGGCACTTTATTACTGCTAAATTATTGATACGGGAATTGCCGTAATCGATAGGTTTTACATGTGTTTGATTTAAATTTTTTCGCTACATTAATGTCCTTCGCAAAACTATTTTTATGATTTCGAAAATGAAATGACTGATCATTTATGTGACTACCATGTCGTCCATGTATACCAAATACTCAAAGTCCAAAGGCAGTCACGTTGCAGTTATTTTAAAGGACGTAATACACATAAATTATGCAGGTGATATATTTTTTAAAAGATTGCTTGTGTGTAATTAAAAAGTTTTATGATGAACGAGAAGTGCCATTTTTTTAAGTAATAGAGATGGGTGCCTAACCAGCATAGAAAGTGGGAACAAATATAATTGCGCGCTTGCAAATAAAAACAATTCCTTGGAAAACACAAGCGACAGCGACTGCAAAGTGAATAGAATATTCCCCACACTCTTCAGGTAGATTTTAAAAATTCATATGCAGGAAAGTTACGACATTTTCCAGGACTGTATCCTTTTGAAATATTTTGAAGTGTAAAAGAAATTTGAATGGTTGTAAGGCATAAGACAACCTTGGAAGCGCACGACATTTTAAGCATACCAATGAGTCTGCAAATAATTGTAAACGGCAGCGAAATACATTTTCGTTAAAACGGAGTAATGTCATGTTGGCATATCCTAACTTACATTTATAAACGATAATGTTTATACGCTTTATTTTGGCAAATCCGTACTAGATAAATATATACCAGTTATAAACCTGGACTTATAAATATATTAGGTGGTGAGACAGGCTAAAGACTTCTTTTAAATAGCTCGAAGAGATAAAAAATGGTGTTTAAAGTTGGTGTGTTTAAAGTGGTAAGTTGCTGTAGATGGAAACAGTCAACATTCAAAATCTTTCCTTTTCGTGATGCGAGTAAAAACATGCAGTATACCTAAAATAAAAATGCCAAGATTTGTCGTAAACTAGACCAAATTATAAAAACCATTGTAAATTTTGCTGGGAAAAGATAATAATACATCTGACAAACCATTTGCAGATAGCGTAATGTAACATTTAGAAAATTTATGAGGTAAATGAAATCATGACGGCTTCTCCGTTCTGGACTACAACGACGAATCGAATTAGGTTAGAGAGTTTTTCTGACGATGTCAACATTCAAATTTGTGATATTGTAATGTGTTGCTGTGTAGTTCATTTTTAACCTTCCAAACTTCCAAAAAAGTTACAATTCGATTCGTCGCAATATATTTTATTTGTATTTCTAATTCATTCCAAATTTATTTTTGTTCGAAAATTAACGCTTTATATTGTATAACTGGCTGACCCACGTAAACTTGCTTACACCTCCTATTGCCCGTAGCTCGATACTTATTCCCAGTTTTGTAACATTATTTATTGGTGCTCCGCTTCTATTGTTTTCAGCTTGATGACATATAGTCTGTAGCCTTCTTCGAAAAGTGAGCTGTAATGACACTGTAAATATTTTCTAATCGGACCAATAGTTCTTGAGATTAGCGGGTTCAAGCAAACATACCATTCAGCTTTATATATTAATGTAAATGATAGATGCTTAGAAATTCAGAGACTTTTGTTTTAAATTTATATTTATTTATTTGTTTAATCTTCCTGCAATCACATTGCAAAAGGCAGACTTAATGCCATGGGCATTATCTTCCAGTTGACCTTTAGGTGGTGCAGAGCTGCGTGTAGTAGGTGTATTTTTGAAGCAAGTGAAAATTATTATTCTAATTGTACAAGATTGTTCAAGGTACATGAAGATATCATTATATAACATAAATATCATAAACACAATCTTCGTATACACCTAATATGCACTTATACAAACATACATACTTATACATATAGATATATATAAATACCCACACACACATAAATACACACATACATATACATACATTCGTATAAGATATGGGTAAAATAAATACATACATATGCAATTATAAATGGACAGATAAGTTATGCCGATAACTTCGTCAGCAGATCTCGGTAATGATTGCGCACTCCAATCTCGAACTTTATTCAGCTGGTGCACGATCTAATATCTAATATCTAAGGCGTTCCAGAGATTTACAGCTCGTACTGTGAAGGAAGAATGAATAATTCGGGGAGAATGTGAAGGACGAAGAAGGAGGAGGATACGTATAGTAAATACAAAACGTTCTCCAGAACTTTATCAAATGCACTAATAGCGTAATGGCCTAAGGGACTTCTAGTCTAATAATGGGCAACAATTACATGATCTACAAGATTTATTATTATTTAGATGTTGTTTAAGTCTGTTTTATATAACTTCATGTAGTTCGTACAGTCCCCCCGTCAGAGGAATATTCCCGAAGTAATCAAAAACACTTATCGACATTGCATCAAATCGATTCATATCTTATTTACTACAAAAACCTTACAGAATTTAGACAACTCTATATTTAGAATAGTTTTCCTGTAGAAGTATAGGTCACGTACAAATACGAATGGACGCCTTTGATCGAAGTGAACGAAACCGAAGCTACAAACCTAATTTGAAGAAGGTGCCTTGCGAAAAAGTAAAGGCAAACATTGAATAAAACAAGGGAGGGTGTGTACCATACGGTTTGTGATCCCTTTGACGAATAATTCTTCACCGGCTCAGTCCCTAGACAAAAAAGTATGTAAACGAGTTTTCAATAATTTGTGTATTTGGTGTGTGTAGCATACTTTATTATAGCAACACAGTGGATGCACTAGACAAAGACTTTATGTTTTAAATAAATAAATGAACACTTTGTATATAAATAAAACCCAAGAGATCAACTATGTTTATACAATTCAGAAAAAACTAACGACAATTTCGACTCAAAGTCCAAATCCACGGAGCTGTTTAGACTACATAATGTGCATTAGAAATAAACATACATTCTCTTTCAAAACATAATATTTATTCTGGCTCAGTGGGGCAAATCATGAACTGTAATAGAATCAATAACTAAATTATTCAAATAACCAGAAACCACTTTGAGCGCTGGCTATCTACAATTTACTCTCTTTAATATCGACATTAAGACTTCAAACTGTTCGTTTATGTTGTTACTAACAGCTTCAAATTTTGCTTCTATAACGAGCCTTTTACCTTCAAAATATCATTTCCCATTTAAATAACAAACTATCTGTTTTGACCAATATATATCATTATAGATGCCAATCTACATACTTATTTTAGTTAGGAATTCTCTTAGATAGGTCTATTAGAATTCATGATTTAGTATTGTAATAGTTAGGCCGTTAGCATGCTTGGGTTGTTTAGTGGTGGATATCANGGATCTCGAAGGTATTTTAATCTTAAAGATGCTCCATATTACTAAATGTTATGTTAATTTCAAAACGTTTTAGGGATTCTAAAATTGTGTATAATAGTATTTTTTTATGTTTCTTACATATTTAACATTTTGCAATTTGTGATGAAGTTTTAAGATATTCTTGCAACACGTCTGTCCGATATACATTGGGTAGATGCAGAGGGCATGCATTTGAACGGGTGTATGTTAGTTTGAAAAGATGATCAAATATATTAACTTTAAGACACATATTTCTTAATAGCTTGGGCCAGGGGACGCGGATGGATACTTAAAAGGTATTTTTTAGTTAATGATTACTAAAACCCAGAAAATATTAGTTAATAAGTGAAAATTAAGGCAGGGAAATTCAAACTTTCAAAACGCTTCACTATTGGTTGAAACGAAATATGACGTTGACGACACTTCATCGAAATTATCGGAGTCGAAATTCAAAATATGCTATTATTTATGAGAAATTTTTTTTTAACAATTAAAACTGTAAATAAGTATAAAATAACAGAAAGACTTAATAGTAAACAAACCCGAAATGACAATAACGTCATTGGCCGTTTAAATTGCGCGCACAAAATGTCCGCGTTGAATTTACTCAAATTTTGTCAGTGTTTTAAATTTCACTTTGAAAATTACTTTGAATATTTTTAAAGGCTGGGCCTGGAGATCTGTCACACAGGCTTTGAGCCTAGTATGGACTCCAGCTCTCATTAGTGAATTTTTAAAAAACTGTTATGTATGTATCTGGATTTGTAACTTAAATTGTACCATTCGTGTGAGAGAAAATTAAATTTCATTTTCATATTATTATTTTTTATTATTACACTTTTTTATGTAAAAGTGACGTTAATGATAAGAGTAAGAAATAAAAAAACATGTACAATCCCTATTATCGGGCTGATTAATATCTATGTACGCATTTGTACCCTTAAACCATCGCCTTCCATAATAATAACCTAATTGTGTCTGGCTCGTGCCATACATGCTTTCGAATTGAGATCGCTTCAGTTTCCTGGCCGTTTGATGCCAGTCGCTCCGGGAAAAAACTGATATTCAATTAAAGATCCGAAATAATCTTAAGAATCATAAAGACTAGGAAGATGATATGCTTTTGAATTACTAAAATATATTTTCTATAGGAAAGCTGCAGGATAAATAAATGTTTCGGATATCTAACTAACAATGCCATCTAGTTCTAAACTAACCAGAGTTTGTACTAAGGGTACTAGACAACTGATATAAATACATATATACTTTTTTATAAAAACATACATATTAACCATAGAAGACACACAAACTCCGAAACAAATGTTTGCAGATCATACAATCATTTACTCCGACCCGGAAATCGATCCCGAGACTTCAACTTCAGTAGTCGCAAACGCTACCACTGCGCCACCGAGGCAGTCGAAATTACTTAATTGACAGTGATACCAAGAGGCAAAATGCGTTACAGCCATTTCAATATTTCTCTAGAAACAGGTGAAAACGGGAAGTTAAGCTCCATTCACTTACTTTGTGGAAAGCAGCAAAATATTACTCTGCATTGGTTTTCCTTGAGAGTGTGTTACCCTATTTAGAGTGGCCCAAATTTACATGCACGGGCATTCATGCATGCATGGCACTCCCACGGTTAAATTTATAAAAACAGATTATTTTATTATACATTATCATAAATATAGATAAGTAGGGATAAATACGTATCTGTTACTGTAGTCCATACAACTATTAATTAAAAACCTATTTCCCTATGGCAATAAAATACAGACGTTGTGTGAACTACGGGTTCTAAGAAACTTTCATGTATGAATGTATATCCTGAGAGCTCGTGAAGGATCTCAACACGCCTTAGTTCCTTCAGAAGTGGCCACCTAACATCTGACGAAGGTAAAGAGCTAGAGATGTAGCCCAGATTTTCCATATTAATATAATATTATTAGAATTTGTAGTTGCATTTATAGTTATAGACTTTGGGTCACCAGATTTTAATACAACGATGTAAGGCAATATTCTAATGAATATAATGTGTTCTTTATCACTCTACCTATTACGGAAAGGAGTCATACATTTTTAAACTTAAAAAAAAATAGTCAAAATATTTTTGTAGAGAGAATCTCTTCATTTTAGACAATTTTAATCACATTGGGTCAATTGCTATGACATCTTTAGGATTAGAACACCTGTCATATATATATTACATGCCCCAATTTTAAACTATATACAATATCCTTATACTATTTTTTTCGTGCATTCTTCTACAGCCTATTGCCGTCCACTACTACGAAAGCCTCCCCCAGAGAGCGCCAACCATCCCGGTCTTGAACAGTCCGCATCCATCCACCTCCAGCCAATTTTCACATAGTTTTATAAATATTAGTTAAAACTATTATAAATTCGAAAGTAGCTCTTACTGTCTGTTTGTATGACTATTACGCTAACGATTAAACTATTAAACAATATACTTTGAGTCCTGAGATAGGAGTTATACTACTCCTTACCACGATAACCGACTTTCACGCAGGTGGAGCTGTAGCCCAAGTTAGTAAGAAATATATGTCTTAAAGTTAATATATTTGAGCATCTTTTCAAACGAACCCACACCCGTTCAAATACACGTATTTGTCGTATGAATATCGGACAGACGTGTTGTAAGACTATCTTAAAATTTCATAAGAAATCACAAAATGTTATATATGTACATAAAGAAGGTATTATTATGCACGATTTTGGAATCCCTAAAACATTCTGTTATTAATATGAAGCATCTTTAGGACTAAGATATCTTCGAGAAGCACTACTAAACAACCCAAGCATGCCGACGGCTAAGCTATTACAATCCTAAATTATGAATTCTATAGGACCTATCTAAGAGAATTTCTAATCAAAATAAGTATGTAGATTGGATCTATATTAATTTATTTTCGTCAAAACAGATAGCTTGTTATTTAAATGAGAAATGATACTTTTAAGGTAAAAGGCTAGTTATAGAAGCGAAATTTAAAGCTGTTAGTAACAACATGAAAGAACAGTTGGAAGTGGTAATGTCGATATTAAAGAGAGTAAATTGTAGATAGCAAGCCATCAAAGTGGTTACTTGTTATTTGAATAATTTAGTTATTAAATCTGTTACAATTCATGATTTTCCCCACGGAGCCAGAGTAAGTATTATGTTTTGAAAGAGTAGGTATGTTTATTTCTTCTGCATGTTCTGTAGTCTAAACAGCTTCGTGAATGTGGACTTCTAATGTGTCGTTAGATTTTATGAATTGTATAAGTACAGTCGCTCACTTGGATCCTATTTTCAGATGTAACTGTGATTATTTACAGAATATTTCAAGTATTTATTTAAGACATAATTTCTTTGTCTAGGGCCTCCACTGTCTTAATGTAGTGTAACTGTGTTAATATATTTGATCATCTTTTCAAACTAACATACACCCGTTCAAATGCACGCCCTCTATATCTGCCCAATGTATATCCCCAATCGTCCCAATGTATATATGCCAAATATTATGTTTTGAAAGAGTAGGTATGTTTATTTCTAATGCACATTCTGTAGTCTAAACAGCTCCGTGGATTTGGACTTTGAGTCGAAATTGTCGTTAGTTTTTTCTGAATTNCTCCGATTAGAAAAATATTTGTAGCGTTAGATGGCCCATTTTTGGAGAAAAGCTACAGGCTATATGTCACCACGCTGAGAACAATAGAAGCGGAGCACAGATGAATAATGTTACAAAAACTGGGGATAATTATTACGCTACGGGCAATAGGAAACGTAAGCAAATTTGCGTGGGTCAACAGGTAGCATTAATTTCCGATTGAAAATAAATTTGGAATAAATTAGGAATACAATATCATAAATTGCAACGAATCACATTGTAAATTTTTTGGAAGTTTGGAAGGTTAAAAATGAACTACACAGCAACACATTACAATATAACAAATCTGAATGTTGACATCGCCAGAAAAACTCTCTAACCTAATTCAATTCGTCGTTGTAGTCGAGAACGGAGAAGCCGAGCTTGTGAAATATTTACATGTCTTTGCCCTTTCTGGCTCCATAATATATTCAGTGTTCGCAACGAAAAATGTTTACATAAAACGTCTTTAGTACGAAAATTTTTTGACACTCTTATTATGCAAGCTGAGTAAAATTTGTACTCCATGATTATAATGCTGTTGAAGAAATGAAATCTGATCTTCATTGTTTATTTTAAATAAATGTAACTTCCCAGCCTTATAATCATAGGATTAAAATTTAGAATTGTCATTATAAATGCGAGATTGAACAAAAATAATATTCAATATTTGTATATATACGAATCCAAGTGGGAAAAAAGCTATAAGCTGTGATATATTAATGTATTAAAAATTAGATCAGTAAAATAATGATGAAGATAATCCTTATAAAAGATGTAAAACAAAAATATTTGAAACCAACCCTGATTCCAATTTGATCAGTATCTTCATCAATTTTTTTCTTTGATCAGTACTCTTCAATGTGTGTGTGAGTGTGGTTCTTATTTTAAATTCTTTTTACAACACATGATTTCATTTATCTCATAAATATTCAAAATTTTATATTACGCTATCTATAAATGCTTTTCAATTCAATTCTTTAATTAATATAGGTATAGATAGGCGTATTATCTTTTTCTAAGAGAATTTGCAATGGTTTTTATAATTTGCCTAGTTTCCGACAAATCTTATGATAATTCCAACTTGGACAGTAAATTAAAAAATAACTAGTGACCTGAAAATAGCGGAGACAAATGCTCTATTCATGAATTCTCAGGAGTATCGCGGTATTTATATTTTAGGTACGCTGCTTGTATTCATTCCCAACACGAAAAGGAAGGGTTTTGAATTTTGTTGAAATATTTTCGTCTACAGCACCAACTTTAAACATCCTTTTATGTTTCTTCGACCGATTGCATTTGAAAGACGACTTTAGTCTATCCCGCCACTTGATACATTTATAAGTCTAGGTTTTTAAGTGGTATAAATTGATTTAGTACAGATTTTTCAAAACAAAACGTATAAACATTATCGATTATAAATGTAAGTTAGGATACGCCAACACAACATTACTCCGTTTTAATGAAAATGTATTTCGCTGTCGTTTACAATTATTTAGAGACTTATTGGTATGCTTAAAATGTCGTGCGCTTCCAGGGTTGCCTTATGCCTTACAACCATTCAAATTTATTTTACACTTCAAAATATTTCAAAATGATACTGTCCTGGAAAATGTCGTAACTTTCCTACATATGAATTCTTAAAATCTACCTGAAGAGTGTGGGGAATATTCTATTCACTTTGCATTCGCTGTAGCTTGAATTCTCCAAGAAATTGTTTTTATTTACAAGCCTGCAATTACATTTGTTCCCTCTTCCTCGGTCCCTGTCCCTGTTTCCTCCCATCCCCAATACTTAATTAATTGGCACTTCACGTTTTTCATGAAACTTTTTAATTTCACACAAGCAATCTTTTAAAAAATATACCACCTGCATAATTTATGTGCATTACATTCTTTGAAAATAGCTACAACGTGACTGCTTTTGGACCTTGATTATTAGGTATCCATGGACGACATGGTAATCACATATTATATGATCAGTCTTTTCATTTTCGAAATCATAAAAAATTGTTTTGCGAAGAACATTAATGTGGCGAAAAAATTTAAATGAAATGCATGTAAAACCTATCGATTACGGCAATTCGCGGATCAACAATTTAGCAGTAATAAAGTGCCTTAAAATAAATTTTCTTTTCTCAAATATAGACAACACTCTGTTTAATCGAAACCAGATTTCATTGCACTTCAATTGAAAGTGATTACTTATTGTCTTTCTTAATGGATCATTTATCAAAGAAGTATTGACTTGAATCTGTCGCCAAAGAAAATATCATTGCTCAGATACGCTGTGAATTTTTAAAGCCACCAAGTTATTATGCCATTCTAAATTGACAGTTTTGTTGAATAAAGTCAAGACTCTTGATTGATTTCTTATCATGGTTAATAAGTACTACAGAGACATATAACATAAAAAACCGAACATATATATAATTAAGAAGTAATATTTTCAAATGTAGTTTTTCTTTCAATCAATTCTGCATACTTTAAGTGCTCATAAATATTTATGTTTAGTTAAATTAATCTTCTCTTAAAATAATCAAATTATAATTTGAGTAGAGCTTTTGGATAGCTAGCAATCTATCTAGTATATAAATTCTCGTATCACGGTGTTTGTAGTTAAACTCCTCTGTAAAAACATGGCAAGGCGCTCATAGCCCAGTTGCACTCGGTGATTAGAAACAATCACCGAGGGTAAGCAACGATGGCGCGGTCAGTACCTGGATGGGTGACCGCTAGTGGCATGTTACCATGAGCGTCTCCGTGATTCGGAAGTCACGTTAAGCAGTCGGTCCCGGTTGTTATCATAGGATAACAGTCGTGAAGCTTTGTTGGAGGCCTTTGAGCATTCAACAGCAAGATTTACGTAGCCACAACGTATTCTTGCCAGTCCCCAACCCGCACTTGGCCAGCGTGGGGATGTATGACCTTAACCCTCTCCTGAGAGGAGACCCGAGCCCAGCAGTGGGACATTATGGGTTGTTGTTGTAAAGGCATGACCGATTCTCATGTCTCATTTTGTGTGCATATCGGGCAAGTCTGAGAATCGGACAATATTTATGTTTCATGACAACTGTTAAGGGTAGTTCATCGCTAATTATTGTTTTTATTTTTATAGCAAAACAACGTTTGCCGGTCAGCTCGAATAGAAATAAATTAGAAGGTATATAACCGGATTCGAACCCGTTAGAAATCATGAAGTTCAATAATCCAATAGGTTTTAGCAGCAGCACGTACTTCGTCGAAATATAGCAAGGATTAACCGTGAATTGGAGAGTATACGGGCGTATATTGTGTAAGTAACTAACTTCTTGGTTTTGGTATTTTTCTTTTTTATAAGATTTTATTTAACATACAATGTTCATTTGCGGTCGATATTATAAAACCAATTTCACCGCTTTTCGTGATTCGAGTGAATATAAATTTTATATACCTATCTAATAAATGTTAAAATATTGAGTTGGTTTGGAATTAGTTCAAAAATTCAAAAATTCAGCACTATTTGAACGTAACTAGCCGGGTGGGTGGAGATATTTTTGTGTAGTCATCAAAAAGAGACGATATACTTATGTTGTATACCGTTTATATATAAGTGTAGCACATTTCTTTTTGAGCCAGATCCCGTGGTGCTTACAAACCCTATTAATTTAAAACAAACGGTAGGCAGAATCTCGTAAAATGTAAGTAAAAATTATTGACTATGTTTTCAAAGGTTTAAATTCATTAAAAGTATATGTATTGGACGTAATATTTTAGTATGTTATTTAATCTCTTAAGTTTACTTAGTTGATCTGCGTCTCTGTGCAATTTGCCTATGTAATTATGTAAATATTTTAAAATATTAAAGTTTGTGATCAAACGATCGTGTGTAAGATATATAAGTATAAAGCTATATTTCAAATACATCTTAGTTTTAAATATTTCATAGGGAGTCTATACAAATAAGTTAGAATATGAGAACACGCTATATACTTACTATGTGATGTACTTAGGTCGTATTACTATAACGCGTGGGTGTGCATACACTTATTCATATTAAGGTCTGAATGTAATGTAATAACCAGTAGCCATCGTCACGTTT
>PKRV01000203.1:808028-864674 GCA_003709505.1 Hyphantria cunea | reverse complement strand
ACCGTAAACCCCAAACCAACCCTTCTAGGAATCCCCAGACGGGTTGGTATGGGGTTTGTGCAACATTTTCTTTCTTATTACTGTGCTGTTATCCTATATAATTTGATCCCCAAGCCGGCTCTTATGAGACCCATGAAAGCAATTGGGGTCGTGACACTTAGTATTTTGTCACCACATGGACTTTTATATTACTGAACTCTTAAGATATTATACCATATAATATATCATAGCAACTCGGCAGACATGTTCTTCGTGCAATCTTTTTTTCCTGGAATTCCGGCCTGGAAGCCGGCTCTTATGAGACCCATGAAAGCAATTGGGGTCGTGACACTTAGTATTTTGTCACCACATGGACTTTTATATTACTGAACTCTTAAGATATTATACCATATAATATATCATAGCAACTCGGCAGACATGTTCTTCGTGCAATCTTTTTTTCCTGGAATAAGGGGCACGCGATTAGACGTATAGCCTGATGGTAAGCAAATACCGCCGCCCATGGACTCCAGAGCACCAGAGGCATTACGTGTGTGTTGCAGGTCTTTGAGGGACGCGAGACCGGGGATGGTTTGGGGTATGCGCCTCCGGTATCCTCACTCACTCGATGAAACACAGCGCAGTCGTTGTTTCACACTGGTTTTCTGTGTTATCACTCCGGTTGAGCCGGTTCATGCATGCCGAAGTGTAGCCCTCCCATGGTAAGTAGCGGTTACATATAACTGGTTACACTTAGAATGAGGACTCGTGGGCTTTTGCAAATGAACTAGTCTAAANAGTCTAAAGTTGAAATGTCTGGAAGATGATTGACAATAGATATTCAGTAATCGATAACAAAAGACACGAACAGAGAATAATACAGAAATGTATACAATCTTTCGTATAATTCTTTTAATATCAAACCAAAAACTTCCCCAGTTCTTTTGTCGATGGTGAGCAATTCATGATAATTAATTAATAATCAAATCAATCAAATGATTAATAAGTATTAAAATAATATTAATATAGCGTACTAATACGACTAAAAACCCTTGAGACATAAACTTATTTGATGATGAACCAAAGTATATTAATAATTAGTAAAAGTATTGTAAGCATAATCTAAACGCTGCCTAATATTAAAATAAAATATTTATAAATATAAATTAAAGCGGCCAAATGAGAATCAGGCTCGTGCAGGAAGTGTCCCGTACATTATGGTACGGAACACTTCCTGCATGAGCCTAGCCCAGCCCATAATGTATAGCAATGTTAAGACCCTTTTTTTGTGCGGAAATCCCCTCGGATACCACCGACTGGTGGTTATGTCGGCCTCGAACCGACTAAAAACCGCACACCATCTCGGGTACTAGAAGCCGGGGACCAGGTGTCCCCTCGGAAGGAGATCCCTGGGCAATGTTTAGACCCATTAAATAATTATTTCATTCAATTTCTTGTAATAACAACAACAGAAATACATCATCTGTGAAAACTTCAACTGTCTAACTTACACGGTTTATGAGATACAGCCTGCTCTCAGACGGACAGCGGAGTCTTAGTAATAGGGTCCTGTTTTACCTTCCAGACCCGGAACCCTAAAAGATGGACCTTCTTATATAATAAATAATAACTTTAACGTAAAGCCACTCTTTCATATGGAAATCCCATCATTTTAACGGCCTCTCCGATACCCCAGATCCATAATACACAGATATGAATAAACGGCAAATATTAATCTTAGACTCCTCACAATACTTACATTCGTTTCAATATTTCTCTCTAAGAATGGAACTTCTTTGATATAAAATGTTGTGGTTACTTCAGAGTCGATAACCTTATTCAAATCAGTGCAGGATATATTTCGCTTTATACTACTAAAGTTTTCTTACAATCTCGTTGTTTAATGTTTTGCGCTGTTGAAGTTGAAACTCTCCGGTGAATAACAAAGTTACAATAAATATCAGGATCTTTCAGGGCTATTTGAAACTAAAGCTGAAATAGGTTTCGTTCAGTATGAAAAATTTTGATTTTCTTTTATTCAATATTACATAGGAGGCACTCATAGCCCAGTTGCACTCGGTGATTACATACAATCACCGAGGGTAAGCAACTGAGGCGCGATCAATACCAGGATTGGTGACCGCTGGTGGCAAGATACCATGAGCGTCTCCGCGATTCGGAGGTCACGTTAAGCAATCGGTCCCGGTTGTTATCATACTATAACAGTCGTCTTAACCCTCTCCTAAGAGGAGACCCGAGCCCAGCAGTGGGACATTATGGGTTGTTTGATTGATTGACATAATAAAAACCCGCACATCCTAGATGTAGAGTCTAAACGGCTTGTCCTATTTTTATGTGAGTGGTTTCAATAGATTCGTCTTAGTCGGGAGTGTCACAGTGAGTACCTAAAAAAAATAAAACAAAAAAAACACACGGTTTTTTTTAAATAATTCATTACTTGTATAATACTTTTAGTTCACTGCTCCGCACGCATATATATACGGTTACCACCCCAAATAGAAGCCTATGTCCGTTTCCGAGGTCCAATATAACAGACATACAGACAGAGTTACTTACGAATTTATAATGACTATGGGTGAAGAAAATATCAATAATAACGAAGAAACTTGTACCTCATGGATGCAGCGGAGTAAGGCGCTAAACCTTAAGAAAGTAACTTACTCGATACTTAATACCTTTAGTGCTCATTAATTCTTGTAAACATAAATACAAGTCGGAGAGTGGTCACGACCCAGCAGTGGTCAATCAATAATTTTATCATGCGGGTTGTCAGTATCGCCATCTGACAACAGACAGACAGACCACAGTTGATTTATTTTAAAATACAAATAACTTTTGTACAATATAAAGCGATGCATTTGATAACTTATGATTAGGTTTACAGTGAAACACGGTGATCTCTGCGGAAGATGCATGTCTGCCGTATTCAACCGTTCCAATTCTTCTTATATCCGTCGTTTTGCCCAACTACCCAGTGACTTTTTTTTTTATATACACAGATTCTACCCAAAATGCGATTTTTCTCTATGCACAGTTTGACGTTTCGAATAATGGAATGACTGAAATAAAATGAATCTAATTTAAACTTAAAAACTACTCGTTCTTCAATAAATATATTGCTAATAAACGCGATAGTTTAATAGTGAGTAAAGAAAATACCGAACTGAAACCAAACTACAACATTGCAATCCTATCATCAGTTATGTACTACGATCTATAGAAATTATTATCTCCTATACCCATCATTGTAACACAAGGTAGGCATCAAAACAACATATAGTTGTTTAGTTGTATCTAAATTACAATACAACAACAATATGCGAAGCGTTTACACTCCATAATGTTTCTCACGTACGTTACATGGTAATAAATGAAGTGTTACATAAGTAGTAAGAGCTCGCATTCTATAGAAGGATATAAGGGCACTGCTTCAATGGAAAGTAAATAGTCTAGCGAGAAAAAATGTGGGACGTGTAATATGTATTATTGTTAACTACAAGGTAGGAAAGAAAATCAACCTTCTGCTGAAGAGTCATTACCCCTAGATGACTTTAATACATGTTATTCATGTTTAAAAATCGCGTATTGCCGTAATTAAAAGCTAATATTTTTTTTTGGTAATTATAATTTATTTGTCC
The DNA here is from genome assembly GCA_003709505.1 of Hyphantria cunea. NCBI lineage: Eukaryota > Metazoa > Arthropoda > Insecta > Lepidoptera > Erebidae > Hyphantria > Hyphantria cunea. The sequence goes on along the minus strand of PKRV01000203.1, from coordinate 861,036 downwards.
TTAAGCTGGTTTAAGAATAACTTTTAAGAAGAACCGTCCCAATCCCCAATCGTCCTGCGGTAGCGGCAAGAGGTAAACAAAAAGTAAACCATGCAGGACTATAGCACTGCACAGAAGGAAAACTTGATGCAAAACCCCAAAAGTCAAAAAAATCCATCTGCCGTAAATTAAGGAACCTATGTCGCATCTATTTTGGATATATTAAGTAGACCTCGAGTCTTTCGTAGACCTTATCGTAGGCTCTGTCGTAGACCTTCATTTTATTTAATTTATCATAGTTACAAAAATGAAGTAATATTATCAATTAGTGCTTATAATGACTTGGAGTTTTAAGCAAGCTATTGTTTCTCAAGAGTATTTCGAATTTATGAAAACCCCAAACAATCACTGTCTGTGTCTCAAATAGCATGACTAAATTAAAATTTATCAATTTATTGAACTATTGATACCAATGATTGGTTTAAATTGTTTTTGAAAATAAACTTCTAAACTCAGCCAGTAAATTAAATTATAAATTGAATTATTGGGTTCGACAGTTCAATATTGACTTTAAAAAGTTTTACTGCATAAATAAAGACAATGAGACTTTTATAGCGAAGTAGAACTATTCAACTTTAATGGTTTTGTGAATTATATTATATTTATTCTATAGTAATACTGTGAGTCAAGTATAAACTCGACTCAAAACTAATCAACATACGTAATTTATAGCTACATATAAATAATGTAAAAAGAACGTGTATTTTTGAGGAATATGCAGAAAAATGACTAAAAGTATTCTTAAAGATAAGATCAAAAAACGTTTTGAAAGGTCAAAAATTTTTTTTAAAAATCTGTTATTTCAACTAAAATTAATATATTTGTCCACAAGCAGACGTTTACAAATACGAGAATATCGTAAATCACTGTTTCATTTTCATTGAATACATGTTTCGAGGAAAATATCCAACTACATACAAAATGCTTTTCATACAACACAGAACAAAAGGATCGCAATAAAAAGTAAAACTATCAATATCATTCACCGTGGGAGAGCCGCGCTTCGGTATGAATAGGCCGGCTCGACCGGATTGATACCACGGCCTCATAGAAAACCGGTGTGAAACAGCGCTTGCGCCGAGTGAGTGACTAGGCCCACAGCCCAACGCCTCCCTTCATTCCCTTCCCCATCCCTCAAAGGCCGGCAACGCACTTGTGACGTCTCTGGTGTTGTGGATATCCATGGACGGCGTTAATTGTAAGCGATTAAGCTAAGGCTTGAGGCGATAACTCTACTCGTCTGACCGTNCTGACTGTCTGACCAGAGCGATGTTCTAGTCTATAACCTCCTTGCTAAAGAGAGGTCTACACCAAGTGGTGAACTGTCAAAAATTGTTGATAATGCGAAATGCTTTTCAGTTTTAGATCGTCTAACCAGTACTTAACCGCTATGTGACATGGTTAGTGTGCACACGCCCTAATGCCAGCCCCTGTTGGCCCAGATGCACGCTTCCTGCGTGTTACCGGAAACATTCACAGCAGGTATTAATGCATATGCAGCGGTAATAACTTGTTATAGAGTATTTGTAATCTTTCCACGTTTTATTTAAATCTCTACCTGAAATTTTGTATGTATGTATACGTAGATATATATTGTTTATGTATTGATGTATGACGTCACTACTTTAACTAGAAATCACAAACAACTTATTTAGGACTAGCTTTTGTACTCGGATAAATATCGGAGTAAAAATTCAAGTAAAGCATGAAAGTTTGAAAATCGGTTTAAGGGTGAAAGTTTAATATAAAAACGAAATCGCATTAGTTAGGATTTAAGTAAATAAATGATTGAATCTCATAGAAACACTGGAGAATTATTTGTACTGAAGCGATAATTATATTTTACTAGCTTTTGCTTGCAACTCTACGCGTGTATGTTGTTTATGGCCATAAAGAGTAACCCTTGTCCTTCAGAATCAAAGTAAATCTAAACCAAATTTCATTGAAATCGGTGCAGTGGTTTAGGCGTAAAGGGGTTACAGACAGTCAGACCAAGTTACTTAAGACTTAATTAAATTTTAAATTAATAACTAAGCCGATTGATGTTCTTTCATAAACATATATATATATCAACAACCCATAATGTCCCACTGCTGGGCTCGGGTCTCCTCTCAGGAGAGGGTTAAGGCCATACGTCCCCACGCTGGCCAAGTGCGGGTTGGGGACTGGCAAGACAACGTTGTGGCTACGTAATCTTGCCGTTGGATGTTTTTAAGCCGCCCGAAGGCCTCCAACTAAGCTTTACGACTGTTATCCTATGATAACAACCGGGACCGACTGCTTAACGTGACCTCCGAATCACGGAGACGCTCATGGTAACATGCCACCAGCGGTCACCCATCTAGGTACTGACCGCGCCGTCGTTGCTTGCCCTCGCTGATTGTTTCTAATCACCGAGTGCAACTGGGCTATGAGCGCCTTACTGGGCTATGAGCGCCTTATCATAAACATAATGTTAGTAAATCATATTCAGTATATAGCTACATCAGTATCCTCAGTAATCATTTAAAAATACAGTTTTACATGTATTGGAAACTATTGCAATTGATCTCAATAAACTTTACCAAGTATTTTTGCCTTTCATGAGAAAATAACCTTGAGTGTATGTTAAGAAATAACTATTACATGTTAAGGAAAAACTAATGAAAAAGAATGAGTTCACAATAGTTTTCTTTAAGAAAGTTTTAAAATAATGTTTGTAATTTCGGGTTAAGCTCGCCTTTGAATAAGAAATTTCCTTGTAACTCATACAATGTAACATGTATACAAAAGAATGAATAAATAAAGTGTACCAACACAGCTCAGTTACAGTTGTTAAGATATATCTATCTAATCTCTATGGCAGATGGCTACAAAACCGAAGTAACTTCGAATAAGCGGTTTTATTTTTATAAAACCTATATTTTTACATATCATACGTACGTATAAAAATAAACATTTGTACATAAAATGTACTTCAATCTATCAACCAACAACCCATAATGTCCCACTGCTGGGCTCGGGTCTCCTCTCAGAAGAGGGTTAAGGCCATACATCCCCACGCTGGCCAAGTGCGGGTTGAAAATGTACTTCGTTAGTTCCAAAATGACGCTGAAGATTAATCTCCATTTTTACACTAAAAGTATCTTCAGCATCAACACCCATTGATAGTATGCTATTGAATAAAGGTTTCCCATAGAAAGGATGATTTGACCCACTGTGGTGTAGTTGGTCAAATCACACACACACATCTATATCAACCAGTATATGTGTATACTGGTGGATATAGATGTATGTTTTATAGAATTTCTTCATATTGCAGTATTATCTTCGTGTGTTTTGTTCACCCAGCTAACTCTTATGACATTTAGGAGAGGAGATCGTATTTGTTCTTGCGAAAGATGGTCCCCAATTCATGTCATCCACATTTTTTATATTTTTTGTCATTAATTTTATCACGGCTAAGACTTGAAGACTAGAAGACTTAGAATTGAAGACTTTAAATACTTGACATTGGCAGAAGTAGCTGATCCGGCTAATTGCCATCTCATCAAAAAAAGATGAATAAGATGTCTTCATTATTCATAGATCACTACGAGAGAAATAATAATGTTGACACTCGATTTTTTGAGTTGAAAGATATTTAAGTATATTCAAGATATTCAGTAAAATATTTTTACGCACACTTAACTCTCATATGGATAACAGAAAGTTTTTATCCCCGGGCAAAAATCTTTAAGAGAATTTACCTTAACAAGATATCATTCAAACCACATAAACTCCATAACAAAATTGCTCAACTATGAACAAAATAATGAGTATTTTGTCAAAATATACATTAGGATATTTTGCTGCGACACACGTACCGAGCCGTGAATTCGCAATTTTATTATCTTTGGTTCGACGTCAGTACAACGATAGTGTAATTAATTAAAACCATGCATAAATGTAAAAAGTAACAGGGTTCATGAGATAAGGTTAAAATAATTTTAAAACATTTTTTTTAATTGTAAATGAATTTTAAAAGCACGCGCGCATGCATGAGAATAATATTTTGAATTCATGATATCCAATACCTTCAAACGATTAATTTTTGTGTATTAATAATTTGAATCTTAGTATTGAAATTTAGTATGCGGGGGTTTTGGGATGATAGATAAATATACCTAGTTAGGGTTCATTGTATACTTTGATATATATTATTGTACTTTATTTTCAATTAAAAAGTATTTTGTAAATGTAATCATTTAACAGTGGCTTTACTCCTGTTATATTGCCATCTTTTTCTTTGATCAAAGGTGATTTAGTCTTTACATGATGGTGAATAATATATATGCATTTTAAGGTTAGATATGGAATACCGCATCTCAAACACAGAGACTGAATTGAAGCACAAGGAAATGTTATTCAGTGCAGAAATTTTTCTTTTTATAGCTTTTTTTATTGAACCAGTGCCTTTCTACTGCGCTTATTTGTGGGACCAAAACCCACATGTTACAACAATTTGTATGATCGACAAATTGTTTTTCTGAGCCTGCGTGTTCTTTGTATCCGTTTCATGTATTTGTGTAAAGTCCCAAACGATACAGGATAATAATGGAGTTATCTTATTAAAAAAGAAAAAAAAGAAAGTTAAGTAACCAAAAACCACAGACTAAGAATATATGCCACAAACCAAAGATATTATTTATCCTTCATAAAGAATTCAAAAGATTTTAATAAAAATACACTATGTAGACAACTTAAATTTTCAGTACGTAGTGCTCGATATGACGTAGTGCTTTGGGCAAGACATGTAGTTTGTTTTATAAGCTTGCAGGGTAACCCGTACTTTTTTATATATGCTTTCGATAGCTTAACACATAAGACTTGTATAAGCAAAACAAATATTCTTGTCTTAAGTTTGCAATACGTTTTCGTGTATTGTATGTATCATATACTACTAGTTAACAATCATCAAATTGAGCGTCAAGAAAAAAAAACATCAGTTTAAACAATAACTTGGGGTCATAAGAAAGCGAGGTACAAATATATCTATAAGAATGATTATAAGTTTACAACAAAATATATTTTTTCACATGTTGTCTCAATTTTTCAGTGTAGATTTTGTGACACAACATCTACACGTGAAAAATTGAGACGCTAACCACTAGACCAACGAGGCAGTCGTTGGTATAGTGGTTAACGTAAGCGACTGCAGATAAAAGATCTCGGGTTCGATTCCCGGGTGGGACTGCTGTTGGGTTTTTCTTACAAGAAATTTTAATAGCAGTCCGGAGTATGGAATATGGCGGTGTTGCCCGCCCGTGCCTCGGAGAGTACGTTAAGCCGTCGGTCCCGGTTGTCATGAACATCTATGGCAATCATTATTGAAAAATCAGTGCCCTCACTGACAACTAGTTCAAATTTCGAATTTAGTTCACCCTCAGGGTTGCGGAGGTCCGATGCCAGTCGCTCCGTGTAAAAACTGATATTTAGGTAAAACCGGTTGAACTAGTAGCCAAGCCCAAATCTTGGGAATAATAAAGGCTAGGAAAATGATGAGATTTTGTGACACAACAGTTTTGTTCCAAAGCTTTAAAAGCACTCTACTCTCTGCCTAAAATAAGTCTGAAGAAATAACTAACAATAAGTTATGCGTAACTGAGAATGCTTTCTACACATAATACACGTCTCACACACTTGTTCCTTTGTTCAGAAATCCAGGTTACTTTTGTTCGAGCATTATATCAAACAATGTCGAGAAATTAAATACTAACTAAGAAAAGGAAAATTCTGTGACTTAATGATATGAAATTTCAAAGAAATACTGGCACATAAGTAAATGTACTTCATTGTACCGAATTATATGAAGTCAAAGTCACGTGTGTTCATATTTATAAAAATGTTGATGAGTTGAGATATTTAAATGTGACACGTAGAGGCAAATTAAATTATGTATGCCATTTACATTTTTACTACCTTATTTTGGATCTTATGCAAGATTTGACTTAACAATACTTGTAGAAAGATCAATGAGGTAACTGGCGCTATATATTATACTCGATTGTTACAGTAAAGAGTAGCCTACATCCTACCTCAATAATCATAGTACCTCCATGCCATATTTAATTAAAATGTATGCAGCGGTTTACCCCTGAATGCGTAACAGACTGACAGTTACTGTCGAATTTATAGTATTAATATAGATGTAGTTTCCACTTAATGTCTCTAGAGTTTCACGAATAAGCATCCATTTTAGAGTTTGCTTAAGATATATCTGAGAGGTTAGTCAAAGAAAATACCGGTGGCGCTGAGTCGCCGTTTCACATTTAAAATGAGCCACACCAATGGAATTCATATTCTGCGGCGTTCCAGAATTTTGCATATTCAATTTGCTGTAGTATTCAAATATTTTTCGGAAGCATTTCGTTTCATTTTATTTTATTCTCGTCTACAAATGACAGTTTTATATAATTGAGTGTGGTTAGATAGTGGATCCTAAGTTGACCCCAATGGATTCAACTTTGCGTTTGTAATAAACTTAAGTAGCAATTATATTAAGTGGAAACATTGCTTCATTTCTTAATTCTTAGTTTGAGTAGCAATAACAACTTACTATCGAAGTATCATCATATTTTAGAATTGNCGAATAAGCGGTTTTATTTTTATAAAACCTATATTTTTACATATCATACGTACGTATAAAAATAAACATTTGTACATAAAATGTACTTCAATCTATCAACCAACAACCCATAATGTCCCACTGCTGGGCTCGGGTCTCCTCTCAGAAGAGGGTTAAGGCCATACATCCCCACGCTGGCCAAGTGCGGGTTGAAAATGTACTTCGTTAGTTCCAAAATGACGCTGAAGATTAATCTCCATTTTTACACTAAAAGTATCTTCAGCATCAACACCCATTGATAGTATGCTATTGAATAAAGGTTTCCCATAGAAAGGATGATTTGACCCACTGTGGTGTAGTTGGTCAAATCACACACACACATCTATATCAACCAGTATATGTGTATACTGGTGGATATAGATGTATGTTTTATAGAATTTCTTCATATTGCAGTATTATCTTCGTGTGTTTTGTTCACCCAGCTAACTCTTATGACATTTAGGAGAGGAGATCGTATTTGTTCTTGCGAAAGATGGTCCCCAATTCATGTCATCCACATTTTTTATATTTTTTGTCATTAATTTTATCACGGCTAAGACTTGAAGACTAGAAGACTTAGAATTGAAGACTTTAAATACTTGACATTGGCAGAAGTAGCTGATCCGGCTAATTGCCATCTCATCAAAAAAAGATGAATAAGATGTCTTCATTATTCATAGATCACTACGAGAGAAATAATAATGTTGACACTCGATTTTTTGAGTTGAAAGATATTTAAGTATATTCAAGATATTCAGTAAAATATTTTTACGCACACTTAACTCTCATATGGATAACAGAAAGTTTTTATCCCCGGGCAAAAATCGTTAAGAGAATTTACCTTAACAAGATATCATTCAAACCACATAAACTCCATAACAAAATTGCTCAACTATGAACAAAATAATGAGTATTTTGTCAAAATATACATTAGGATATTTTGCTGCGACACACGTACCGAGCCGTGAATTCGCAATTTTATTATCTTTGGTTCGACGTCAGTACAACGATAGTGTAATTAATTAAAACCATGCATAAATGCAAAAAGTAACAGGGTTCATGAGATAAGGTTAAAATAATTTTAAAACATTTTTTTTAATTGTAAATGAATTTTAAAAGCACGCGCGCATGCATGAGAATAATATTTTGAAGTCATGATATCCAATACCTTCAAACGAGTAATTTTTGTGTATTAATAATTTGAATCTTAGTATTGAAATTTAGTATGCGGGGGTTTTGGGATGATAGATAAATATACCTAGTTAGGGTTCATTGTATACTTTGATATATATTATTGTACTTTATTTTCAATTAAAAAGTATTTTGTAAATGTAATCATTTAACAGTGGCTTTACTCCTGTTATATTGCCATCTTTTTCTTTGATCAAAGGTGATTTAGTCTTTTCTATATCTCTAGTAATATATATGCATTTTAAGGTTAGATATGGAATACCGCATCTCAAACACAGAGACTGAATTGAAACACAAGGAAATGTTATTCAGTGCAGGATTTTTTCTTTTTATAGCTTTTTTTATTGAACCAGTGCCTTTCTACTGCGCTTATTTGTGGGACCAAAACCCACATGTTACAACAATTTGTATGATCGACAAATTGTTTTTCTGAGCCTGCGTGTTCTTTGTATCCGTTTCATGTATTTGTGTAAAGTCCCAAACGATACAGGATAATATATGCATAATGGAGTTATCTTATTAAAAAAGAAAAAAAAGAAAGTTAAGTAACCAAAAACCACAGACTAAGAATATATGCCACAAACCAAAGATATTATTTATCCTTCATAAAGAATTCAAAAGATTTTAATAAAAATACACTATGTAGACAACTTAAATTTTCAGTACGTAGTGCTCGATATGACGTAGTGCTTTGGGCAAGACATGTAGTTTGTTTTATAAGCTTGCAGGGTAACCCGTACTTTTTTATATATGCTTTCGATAGCTTAACACATAAGACTTGTATAAGCAAAACAAATATTCTTGTCTTAAGTTTGCAACTCATAATATATGGAAAGTACGTTTTCGTGTATTGTATGTATCATATACTACTAGTTAACAATCATCAAATTGAGCGTCAAGAAAAAAAAAACATCAGTTTAAACAATAACTTGGGGTCATAAGAAAGCGAGGTACAAATATATCTATAAGAATGATTATAAGTTTACAACAAAATATATTTTTTCCCATGTTGTCTCAATTTTTCAGTGTAGATTTTTGACACAACATCTACACGTGAAAAATTGAGACGCTAATTGAGACGCTAACCACTAGACCAATGAGCAGTCGATGGTATAGTGGTTAACGTAAGCGACTGCAGATAAAAGACCTCGGGTTCGATTCCCGGTTGGGACTGCTGTTGGGTTTTTCTTACAAGAAATTCTTAATAGCAGCCCGGAGTATGGAATATGGTGGTGTTCCCCGCCCGTGCCTCGGAGAGTACGTTAAGCCGTCGGTCCCGGTTGTCACGAACATCTATGGCAATCATTATTGAAAAATCAGTGCCCTCACTGACAACTAGTTCAACTTTCGAATTTAGTTCACCCTCAGGGTTGCGGAGGTCCGATGCCAGTCGCTCTGTGTAAAAACTGATATTCAGGTAAAACCGGTTGAACTAGTAGCCAAGCCCAAATCTTGGGAATAATAAAGGCTAGGAAAATGATGAGATTTTGTGACACAACAGTTTTGTTCCAAAGCTTTAAAAGCACTCTACTCTCTGCCTAAAATAAGTCTGAAGAAATAACTAACAATAAGTTATGCGTAACTGAGAATGCTTTCTACACATAATACACGTCTCACACACTTGTTCCTTTGTTCAGAAATCCAAGTTACTTTTGTTCGAGCATTATATCAAACAATGTCGAGAAATTAAATACTAACTAAGAAAAGGAAAATTCTGTGACTTAATGATTTGAAATTTCAAATAAATACTGACACATAAGTAAATGTACTTCATTGTACCGAATTATATGAAGTCAAAGTCACGTGTGTTCATATTTATAAAAATGTTGATGAGTTGAGTTATTTAAATGTGACACGAAGAGGCAAATTAAATTATGTATGCCTTCACATTTTTACTACCTTATTTTTGATCTTATATAATAAAAATATAATAATTGACTTAACAATACTTGTAGAAAGATCAATGAGGTAACTGGCGCTATATATTATACTCGATTGTTACAGTAAAGAGTAGCCTATATCCTACCTCAATAATCATAGTACCTCCATGCCATATTTAATTAAAATGTATGCAGCGGTTTACCCTTGAATGCGTAACAGACTGACAGTTACTGTCGAATTTATAGTATTAATATAGATGTAGTTTCCACTTAATGTCTCTAGAGTTTCACGAATAAGCATCCATTTTAGAGTTTGCTTAAGATATATCTGAGAGGTTAGTCAAAGAAAATACCAGTGGCGCTGAGTCGCCGTTTCACATTTAAAATGAGCCACACCAATGGAATTCATATTCTGCGGCGTTCCTGAATTTTGCATATTCAATTTGCTGTAGTATTCAAATATTTTTCGGAAGCATTTCGTTTCATTTTATTTTATTCTCGTCTACAAATGACAGTTTTATATAATTGAGTGTGGTTAGATAGTGGATCCTAAGTTGACCCCAATGGATTCAACTTTGCGTTTGTAATAAACTTAAGTAGCAATTATATTAAGTGGAAACATTGCTTCATTTCTTAATTCTTAGTTTGAGTAGCAATAACAACTTACTATCGAAGTATCATCATATTTTAGAATTACAACTTCTCAAAAGTTGTTATTCTTTGAACCTATAAATACATAAACAAACACATACTAATTTTATTTTTAAAATAGATAGAAAGCCGGATGAAACTTTACAGAAACAAAGTTCATGATTTAATAAAAAAAATACATCCACACCTAAATGTGAAACACTTTGCATTTACATTTTATTACCGTGGGTGAGTCATGCTGCGACTCGACCGGAGTGATACCACGGCCTCACAGAAAACAGATGTGAAATAGCGCTTGCGCTGTGTTCCACCGAGTGAGTTAGGATACGAGGATACCGGAGGCCCATACTCGAACACATCCCACGCAGGCCAATGGCCTGCAACGCACTTGTGACGCCTATGGAGTTGCGACGAACACGTATCAGGTGATACGTCTGTTCGTTTGTCCCCTATTCAATAAAAAAATCTATAATTTGTATAATTACACAAATAGCGCGAATCCAAAAGGAAGTACTAGAGTTTTGGTCTATATACGTCTGCAGGTTGTCCGATTATAATGAATTACGCAACAAAAAATCATAGTGACATGGGCTATTTAAAACCACCAACCATAAAACAAAGTTTATCAAAGTTTCTCTCATCGGTTTTCTATTTAATTTCATTCGGTTTTAAAATCCAAATCCAACTTTAATCTCTTTACGATTCTAAGCAACATAAGAGTACAAAATATTTTAACAGAAGCATGAAAATAAGAGAACAAACTTAAGTTATCAAATTCTGCAGTTTTCAAAGAACTTTAGCTACTTTGCAGCGTTCTTTAGTTGATTACTATGTTACTGCAGAGACCGCAGAGAAGGATAAATGGCCCTCACCCGCGTACTCCGAATCTTGACGTATGGAAAGCGGTTAGAAAAATCACACAACCTTGAAATAAATTGCTAAAGATTTACTCGAGAAGTCAGCGTAACTAAAATATAGTGTAAAAGTATGGGAGTTCCCTCATTTCCAAAGGATTTGAGGGGATTTGTGGGACCCTAATTTGTGAAAGTGTTAAAGTGAATTTGACATAGAGCTGAGGTTTAAAGTTTATCGTTTTATTTTTCGATGAATATTTTAAGACATCGCAGTTGCTTAAAAGAAGTTTATAGATACTTTTCAATTAACAGAACCATACTCTAATGTAAGATTTTATACTGTAGGCCACTTAAGTTAGGTAGCAATTATATTTTTGACTTTAAAACATTACTGCTGTCAAATTCGTGTGCAATTTTTGATTTTAGTTGACTAGGCCATGCTTGCCGAGCTAAAGGTGTGACGAGAATTATCTAGAAGTATTTTACTTATAATAGACACTTGTATATACTAAGAAGTATACAAGTTTGGTTATTAACAACAGAATGCCTCCTCACTAATATAGGTTTATGTTTACTATAATTGAAAAACCGCTGGAAAATGGTGGTGATGACAATAAAGTATTCCTAAAAGTGGCAAAACAGTGATGGCATTCCATTAATATATCAACAATAACTTACACATCACAAAAATTCCTTCTGCACTACACACAGGTTGACTGGAAGATAATGCCCATGGCATTAAGTCCGCCTTTTGAAATATAATTGCAGGAAGATTAAATTAATAAATAGAAACTAAGATTCTAACATAAATTCGAAAAGCTATTATAAACACCTGGACTTATATAATCAGATTAACGCTGTTTCAAAATTTATATTAAGTTTGTGTTAAAACTCTTATTTTTTACAGTGAAGGAGATATATAATAATACAAACAAAAATCTTCTTAGCCGCCTTTATGATATAAAAAAACGTTATAATTTTAGAAGCAAGTTTATGCACCAATTGAAAGTAATCGAAACCTTAAGTGACGTAATTCATTGTGGTTAGAACTGTCTAAGTACCTTCATTATTCTAAGGATTTAGTTGTGAATAGTTGAGAGCCGCATGAACAAGTGATAAATTGAGCAATAGATGTAAACACTGGCGAGAATTGAAACACGAATTATGTTAGAGAAACTTTCCTATGTGTATTTTATATGTAGGAAAATTTACTTAATATGGTTATGGTATTTTATTTATAGTCCTTAGTGTTAAGGTGTAATTGCCTGAGATAATGCATAGGCATGTTACTATTAGCGTCTTCGTGATTCGGAGGTTACGTTAAGAAGTCGGTCCTGGTTGTTATCGTGGGATAACAGTCGTGAAGCTTAGTTAGAGGCCTTTGGGTGGTTTAAAGACATCCAACCGTAAGATTACGTAGCCACAACGTTGTCTTGCCAGTCCCCAACCCGCAGCTTGGCCAGCGTGGGAACGTATGGCCTTAACCCTCTCCTGAGAGGAGACCCGAGCCCAGCAGTGGGACATTATGGGTTGTTGACTGGTTGATTGAAAGCATATTGGTAACTTAACCTATTCGAATATATATAATATACAATTCCCGTGTCACGTTGTTGCTCAACATGAATTCCGAAACTAACGACTACTACTTTACTAATTTGACCCTTTTTTTTTACGTGTGGAAACCCCCTCGGGCCTTCACCCCCCCGGGGTTTTCGGCGGGGTGGTGTGTCGGAATCGAACCGACTAAAACCACACGGTGTGCCACTCTGCGCCTGAGACGGGAGGACTCCGGGAACCGCTTTCTTACGCCTTTCGGACCCCTCCCAATCCGGACCCCTCCCAGTCCGGACCCCTCCCATTACTAATTTGACCTATTCTAAGGATGGCTAGCAGAGATTGCTTCAATTTTTTACCGACTCCAAAAGAGGAGGAGTTATCACTATTTGACCGTATGTTTTTTTAAGGTATCCTTTGTACATTATATATCTCTCAATTCATATACGTAATATGGTTTATAAATAAAGAATTTTCTATTTATTTATCTAATTAATCGATTCTCAGCTCATATCGATCGATTGATTTTAAAATGTGTGAATTTCTGAAGTGCAATTGTGCATCTACCGCATTTACCGTGGGGAGAGATCCGAGTAATTGTTCGGGCTGATTCCTGCCGCCTATTTCCGCCATTGTCATTCGCGACAGAAATTTTATCGTCATCGTCTCCATAATTGGCAGTCTACAACTGTGCGCTTTTCAAGGAACCTGCACAACAAAACTGTGGAATTAACTGTCACCTGCGGTAATCCCGTACCAATACGACCTTCAAACCCTTAAGAAAAGAGCGTACTTCTTCTTAAAAGGCCGGCAACGCACTTGTGACGCCTCTGGTGTCCATGGGCGGCGGTGCTCGTTTGAAACTTATGTCATAAAAAAGTGCCTAAGATACAGTATTTACCCTTAGACCAATAGGAGCCAAACATGAGTTTGCGCTGTGTTTCACCGAGTGAGCGAGGATATCGGAGATCCATACCCCAAAACCTCCCCCATCCCCCAAAGGCCGGCAATGCACTTGCGACGCCTCTAGTGTTACAGGTGTCCATGGGCAGCGGTAATCGCTTACCATCAGGCGATACGTCTACTCGTTCCCGCCTATTCCACAAAAAAAATCCTAATATTCTCTTCATTGGTTTCCAAGTACATTCATAGAATATCAGAACTAAACATGAATAGATTCATTAATTAGTTAAGTACCGCTCTTCTATTAGTGTTCAATTATTTCAATTATATCAAGAGTTGTTCATTAATCGCATTCAATTATAAGATTTCTAATTAATTTCATGATGAGATCAGGTGCTTCAGTTCTATTTAATAATATAGGCGTGTTTTTACCCAACTACGGCTAAATATTTTGGCCTATCTATGTATATTTGTATGTGCCACCGTAGAGCGTATACTACCGAACTGATTTATTGCATGAAGTATCAATAGAGACATAATAATGGCTCGCCGAGTGTGCGACAGATTTGGTTACTACTGTAGTCAATAGGTTATACAGTCATGTAATACGACATTGGATGACGATAAACTGGGTATCATTAAAAAATATTAAAGAAAACTGCTTTTTGTACGAGTAGATTTCGACATTTCCAGTGTGTTGAACCATTCTTGCAGTATACAGGCCTACACCAGTTGTAAATATGACAGTGGGTGTGACGTTAACTTAGTAGCCAAGTCTTTCTGGGAGGGGTCCGGATGGCGTAAGAAAGCGGTTCCCGGATCTCTCCCGTCTCAGGCGCAGAGTGGCACACCGTGGTGGCTTAGTGAGTAGTCTGGCGAGTCAGTCAGGAGTCCCACACAAAGCGAACCCCTGTCCCCGCGGGGGGGAGCGAAGTGCGTAAACGCATTCCACCACGTAAAAAAAAAAGTAGCTAAGTCTATGTATTGTGGTATATATTCAGTGTTGCATACTGCTATGTCTTATTATTATCTTGACCAGTTCGACTTTACGAAATGGTTTTACTTATTATTTAATTTAAATACTTTTCTATCTAAAATTTCTTAAAACTAAAAAGTATTTTTGAAAGTTTGTATTCGTTATAGAATAGAGGGCAAATCAGCAGCAAACGATTAGTTCACTTGATGATAAGTATCTACATCAAGAGAAGCAAATGAGCTGCCGTCCTTGAAGAACCCAAAGGTTCTTCTACGTTTTAAATTATAGACTGATGTGATATCCAGATAGAATCCGGATACAATGCAACAATTTGTACTGTTTTATGTACTGGCCTGCTAGAATGAGTGTACTCTGCATGATGCAAAGCATGAGCAGAATCTAAGAATGGGGGTGACCATAGTCATTGCGAATGCAAACAATGCAGCACGGTGACCCACATCAAGGTGGCCTAGTGATGACACTCGCCAAAAAAACTCGTAACCACGAATGCTGTCATTTAATGTTGATCTTCTGTTCGAAGGTAGTACCGCTCAAATTGAGCCTTACCGTTTGTACTTAAATCAACGTGGCTGTACCAGTTGACTTGCAATAATTACTTCATCTCGAGGCCGGGATGTCTTTCCTGGCGAACCGAATAAAAAATTCTTTTAATGAGGAATTAAAATTTTTAACGTTAACGTTAAAGATTTTAATTCTTCAAATAAACTTTAAAATGAAGTACCTTGTCCCATTTAGTCGTTAAATAATTTTCAAAACAAAATCTTTAATACATTACATAAATTGGAATTACTTATTACGAATGGTGAGACACCATTTAACTAACGACTAACTATATACATTTTATTATACAAATAACTTTAAAACAAAGTTATTGTGTTGATTTAAGTGTAGAATTCATGATAGTAATTTAAAAGTGCTAATATATTCTTACAAGTGTAAATATATTTCATAAAGTCCAACAATCATTTAAAATAAATTTTCACAAATAAAAATCGTGATTGTTAATCTTTGTTATTAATGCTGATACAATCCGCCTTCCTGCTATTTCTGTTTTAATAGTAGAACCTATTAGTTTGCCTAGATAGACAACCTTCCATCTCTTTGAATAAATATAGGACGTACACAACACTCTCTTAAAAGGGTATTTAGAGATCCCAAAACCCTCCCAAATCCCAGAACTTAATAAGATAAATTCAAAAGTTATTAAACTTAATTTGAATACAAGAAGAAGTTTCATGTAAACTAAGTAACAGCAATTTTATTTTGTTAGAAAAACTTTTGCCATATAATATGTTAATCCAATTATTGTTTCAAGTATGGTGTAAAGTCGTGAAAGATCCAAAGTGTTGTGATGGGGGCCATAAAAAGAAAGTTTTCCTTAATAGACAACTAAAGCGATAAAATACGAAGAAAAAGAAATGTCAACAAAACAATAAATTTAAAAATTACTGAAACTTTAGTCTCCCGAGGGTGTGTTCTGTCTTATAGTATACTAGCCAACCCACGCAATTTCGTCCGCGTCTCTTTTCGATCTTGCTCGGTTACTATTGGTCTAAGCGTGATTTAACTGTCCTATCTTAAGAACGCATAAAAAACATATTTATATAAAATTTTAAATCGGTTCTAACTAAAAAAGTTCGTTAAAGACATGTTACGAAATTGATTTTAATTACAAACAGGCAAATCTAATAAAAAAATTGCAGTAGTAATGTAAATTAGTAGTTGAACAGTTTTAACATACACATACATACACACGAGGCATCTACACTATTAGCTACCAACATTAGAACGTCTCGCAGCTTGTCTGCAACAAATATAGACTAACCTATTAACTTGCAAAATATGCACATAAACACGAACGTTTATTTCTAAAACGATTTGAAATATGTGCTCCACTGTAGTGTTGAGAAGCGGATTGCGTCTAGGATTATAAACAGACTAAATTTTTGAATACCAATTCGAATTACGTGTTTTATACATACTAATGACGATGATTTATAATGAGATTGAAACCTCCCACACGCCGAATAGTACAGAAACTCCTGTACATCAGTATCAACAGCAGTGACCGATAAACATATCGAGTTATTACACTCGGAAAAATTGTAACCGATCTTTTTGCTGTGGAAGTTAATCAGATTCATGTATGTACGTGTGTACGTGTGTATGTGTGTTTGTGTGTGTGTGTGTGTGCGTGTGTGTATAATATCATACATAGGTTATGTAATACAAAATTTCTTAATCTCGTCAATTCCCGTTCATTACTAATAATTACATAATCATGAAACGTGAAGGTATAATTGTTGGTAAAATTTGTGTTAAGTAACGTCAATGAGTATACTGTAAATATAGCGATCAGCAATAAATCATCATACATCAAACCTGTTTTCCAATAGAAACAAAAGTCAAATATATGATCAGTGTATTGAAAAAGTGACTTGAGATAAAATCAGCTAAGGGCTTCAGTAACTGAACATGAAGACAAATGGGAGCTGCTCAACTGGGGAGACAAGATTTAACAACCCAAAATGTCAGTTACTTACGATCAATTTATTCCTGATTGCTAGCAGGCCACGCCGGAGACAGCATCTCCGTTGAAGTGAACTAAAGAGGCTGACTTTAATATGAATGTATATGGAACTGGCTTTTATTTCAGACTTGGAATACGAAATAAAATCGAATCGATTGGAAACTTTTATTTTTGTTTTCACTTTATACTTTTTAGTTGTAATTTTTGTGAAACAATTTTGAATCAATCGGATTTGCAGCTCTAAACTTGGAAGAAGTTTTTAACTCAATTTGAAAAGAAAATTTAAAATGTTTTGAATTCGAGATTTGTATTTCTATCAGCGAATGGAGATGACTTTATGTAGTAGAGGGTGTAAGAGGGGGTTGAGCAAAAAGATTCGCTTGCTTTAGTCGCGAATTATATAAATAAAAAAATAATTCAGCAATTTATGCTTTCCGAACCTGATATTTTACACTGTGGAGGTTGTGGCTTTAATTTATATCTAGGACAAATCTATATTTAATGAACACGATCACTTGTTCTGTGACTAGGTGTGATTGATCTATAATATGTATGTATGTATAAATATATAAGTATGTTTATCAACAGTCTGAATGCCATGGGTACAGGCTTTGCCTAGTCGGGGATAAGATAGCCGTATTAGGGAGAATATTATTTGTAGTAGTAATGTTTTTCGAGTGTGTGCATGTATGTGAGTGGTGTCAATAGATTTGTCTTAGTCGTGAGAGTAAAAAATAACTGGGTACATCAAAAAAAAACACACCACACCCTTTCCACAAAGTATCGATAAAGTAATTTAATACAATAAAAAAGTTCTAATAATAATAAATGTTTACATTGAGAAAGTTACTTTGTATATAGTATATAGTATATGTATATAGTTGTATTAACACATGTTTTTTTTTCCTTTTTTTAACGTGTGGAAACTCCCACGGGCCGTCACCCCACCTGGGTTTGTGGGGGGGGAGGGGTTTGTCGGAATCGGACCAACTAAAACCACACGGTGTGCCACTCTGCGCCTGAGACGGGAAGGATCCGAGAACTTCTGTTATTAACACATCCGGACCCCTCCCAGCGCCTGCCCAAACTAAAGCGGGCACCGTCTGCTGGTTGACTCTCAATTTAGGCAACGTACACACACGTGTACGTCGCCTCCTCGCGGCTGGCCTCTGAGGTGGATGGAGGAAGAAACCCATCCCGACCATCCGCGGCCATAGTGAGGTGCAGTGAGGGCCCGACGTTGCGCTGGGTCCGATTGGGGTTCGTCCTCCCGGGCCTTCTCCGCCGCCTCCTTCTGCGTAATGACTTCCACGCAGATTGAATTGATACACACCTGGCGCAGCCTGCATCGTCCAAACCTTACTACAATAAGATCAAAGCGGTCTTCCATTGTTTTTGTTACAGACAAAGTATATTTTTTTATGGAATAGGGGTCAAACTAGCAGACGTGTCGCTTGATGGTGGAACGATTACCACCGCCCATGGACACCCGCAACACCAGAAGCGTCACAAGTGCGTTGCCGGTCTTTGGGGGATGGGATATGGGAATCCAGTATCCTCACTCACGCAGAGAAACGCAGTGTAAGCGCTGTTTCACATCGGTTTTCTGTGAGGCAGTGGTATCACTCTGATCCAGGCCGGCCCATTCGTGCCGAAGCGTGGCTCTCCCACGGTAAATAAAGTTGTTTTTATATAATAAGCTCACTACCAAATTACAATTCAGAATTACTGGTTTACATTAAAATCGAAAATATGTCGATCGGAAAACCAATGTCAATAGAACAAATGAATAACAAGACTAAAAAACTTAATGTTTATCCAAACCACTACTGCCAAACTATGATGTGTAACCAAACAAATAAAAATGGAAACGGGAATAAAAATCAAAATTACTTAGTATGGTGGAGTTCTTAAATTAACCCAGCTATGGTTAAAATCACTTAGGCGGGGCAGAAATCAAATTTCACCGCTTAAGTATTTCCTTTTCAATTTCACAGTCTATGTAGTCGCCTTTACTAGATAATACTCTAAATAAAGAAAAAAGATTAGATCAATAATGACTAGAGTCATTATTGATCTAATCAAAAATATTAGATCAATAATGACTATAGTCATTATTGATCTAATCTTTCTATATAATGTATGAAAAATGTGTAGCACTTCTGTCTTTTTTAATCCGACTGTGACTAAACCTACAGGAAATATATATAACAGTTGTTGCAGTCTATATATGTTTGTATGATCCACCGTAACACTTGGACTGCTGAACCGATTTTAATGAATGAAATGAAAGATTATTAACAATGGCCCGGATAACATAGGCTTTATAATTTTATTAAAAGCTTTTACGTAGTTATCATATTATAAATAATAGGTTGGGTTATAGTTATGAAAAAAGAATTGTTTTAGAGCGCAATGTATCCTATACATTGCGCTCTAAAACAATTCTTTAGGTAGCAGGATGTAGTTTTGGTAAGTTCGATCAGAGTATTTTAAATGATAGAACTGGAATGCCTCTAAACCAATTAACAGAATTATCATATTCTTCTAACGTATTTAATAAAGTGTTCCCTGTCAATGAAAGATTGCAGAAAGGTGAGAGATTGTAGAAAGGACTTTGGACGCATCTAAAACGCACTGTGGACATCTCAAGTGATCACGAATGCCCTCGCAAAAACAATTTGAAAGAAAGGAAGAAAACACGTGTCTTGGCTCAATCTCTTACAGCACAATATGAGGTAATAGGCAAAGTATTGCATAAAACACCTATAATGTGTATGTAAAATATTACGCAACGCCAAAAAATACACCAGATTGTTTACGTAGCGTGTAGTAATAGAAAGAAGAGGCTTTTCATTACATTTCTACGTTACTTTCTTATTTATTATTTATTTATTTATTACTTTATGCACAATCACATACATCCGCGGACTTAATGCTTAAGGCATTCTCTGCCAGACCGATTGAGCGATGCAGAGATAAAGTGAGGTAGGTGCATCTAAAAGAAATTATAGCTATAGTGGTAGATTTATATATATATGGTTTTCATGAATACTATAATAAGTTTAAATTAGCATAAATACATACACACATACAGATACATATATACACTTACACATATTATACATGAATATAACAAATATATACAGTAATACATACTTAGACATACATATATATTTATTATTATAGGATACAAATTTATTATCCGATGACTACTTTCTTATTTAGGTGAGTCAGAACCTGAAATTAGATTAGAAACATAGAAAAATTATTCCGGTCATAAATTACTGTGTTACCGTATTTCTCAACGTAGTGCCGCACTGACAATTAATTTATGAACTTGCTGAAAAAATACAAGAAAACGAAGTGAATAACTAGACTATAATTCGTATAGAAAAATTTATGAACGCCTCAAGTGAGAGTACTATGACATGTCATGAACAAATAACTTTCCTCTGCTTGCTTCGAGATTCAAAGAAATATTATTGTAGATCAAATTAGCTCTGACTACACGGTTGTCCTAGTGGTTTCAGTGGTCGCCACACCACTTCCTACTGCGCCAAGTGTTATGGGTTCAAATCCTACATGGGACAACACTTTGTGTGACCCATAAATTGTTCTTCTAAGTCTGGGTGTACTTTGTGTCCGTTTCATGTATGTTTGTAAAGATCCCCGCGACACAGGAATGTATATTCCTAATGCGGGAGTTGTCTTTTAAAAGAGAAAAAAAAAGCTCTTAAAACTGAGAAAATATTTTAAATCAAGAATACGTCTTGATTTATAAAGATATAACTAATCGTAGCCTCAACTCCAACAAACAGTAGTGTGATATTAATTATAACCTTCAAGAATTAATGCCGTGAAATCTAAAAATAAAGATTAACGTAATCTGACTTGTAGTGTAACAGATTACTGCATTTGACTTAAAACCTATTTAAGAAAAATATAATGTTTATCGCCAAATAAAAAATCCGAAAACGCGTCATGTAAACAAATGAGTACATTAAATAACATTTAATCCTTAATTTATTATTAGAGCACGTGTGGCCAGTCTTAAGCGAATGTCTTGCTTTTTATTTTTATTCGCTACTGTTCATGTGGTAACTAATGTGACTCATTACAATAAAATACAGCATAACATGACATAAATAATTTCGAGTTCGCTTATCTAAATGGGAAGCAATAAGAATGAGCACCCAACAACAGATTTGAAACATTCATCTTTGTAATTAGTTCTCATCCACCAAGGCATTGCTTTTAAAAAAAATATTATACAATGAAAACTCTTTCGTTACTTAAGTAACGAAAGAGTTTTCATTGTATAATATTTTTTAATATTTCATGAGTAGCACTTTTTTTTGTTAACTGCAATTTGGGTTCATTCAAAATTTATTCAAAAAATTAAAGAGTAATACTTAAACAAGCTATAAAACACATGAACATCGTTCTCATTCAAAGAATGACAGTTATGAAATGCTAAAATAAGTTTTAAATTGGAATTTTAATAAGAAAGAAGACTACCTTATACCGTACATAGGTACCATATTAGCCTAGAAGGANAGGGTGTACATATATATAAATAAAAATGTGTTCGATAAACAATTATATTCGTCGTTTATGACGAATAAACTTTGGTATAGCTAAAATGTAGCAAAAAAAGATGAGATAATATTTACGCAATTATTATTGCACGATTGGCTGGTGGTTTAAGCGATCTCCATACTTCTTTCTACTGCGCCAAGTATTATGGCTTCAAATCCCACAACACTTTATATGATCCACATGTCGTTTGTGTCAGTTTCATGTTTGTCTGCAAAGCCCCCGCAAAGTAGTCAAAAAAATATATAATATTTCTCTTTTTCTTATTTTCCAACAAAAATATTGCTACCCTGTAAACCAAACACAAATGATTTAATCTCATTTTACTATAGCCCTATGACAACATCATAAAGTACAGAATTGCTTGACTCACGACTTTATCTTGTTTTGTAGAAATATAAAAAAGATGACTATTATTTTCTTTTGGTTCAATCCCTTTGATGTATTATGAAATAAAATAAACCATTAAGAACGTCGTTATCCCTTTTAATGTACATGTTTGTGGTTAATTAAATGTCAGCATTGGTTAGTGGATATACAGAATTGCGGTTTTTGCCCACAGGGCCCTTGTACTACGAGAAATTCCACAAGCTTTATAGCGTATTAACATTACACTACATCAAATATCGTAGCACTAGATACATTTTAATTGCGTTAGGGGTTTTCATAAATTTCGGGACTTGACTGGAAAGTGTAGAACAGTGGACAAGAAGTATTTTTAATTTGGAGGATGGAAGAACCACCCAATGCCGTAACCAAAGTTTAGTTAAAGGTTCAAACTAAATTTGTCCACATCAAATTAATTAAAGCGGGCAAATAGACAAATAAAAAATCTTTATAGGCACTTTTCATAGGCTCAACTGAACCCTGTATCATAATTAGAACCGGAGATATAGAGGAAGCTATAAAACATTAGATGAATAAACTCGCATTCAAGAATAATTCGAAATATTGGCCGATATCCAATGCCTGATTACTAATCTGTAAATAAATATCAATCATAAAAAAAATGGCATTAAATCGTTACAATATATAACGGATGAAAGAATAAGTTTTATTGGTAAATCAGACTTCTAAGTTTTATTATTATGGATATTGGAAGCATTTTATCATTTAAAAACAAATAGACTCCTGGATACATTAAGCAGTCTTGATGAGCCCACTTCTTCTTTTTTGTTGGCTGTGAGAGAGTGGGAATCCGGTTTATGGATTCAGGCACATCCATCGCCCTACATAAGTACCTTATTGGGCAATACTACATTTCGCCTTGCCACTTGCCTCTGTTTAGTAGCACATTGTTTTTCTTCGCGTTTTTGTCACTGTGAAGAAGCTGTTGACAGTCTCGGCCATCATGACCTTTCTTGTTACAGAAGTCCTGGCCGTACATCTCGACATGCCAATATTAACGACACTATCTGTTGTGCTCCGCCGGTGTTAAAGCTATACGTGCACCAAATGGTCTGCGTACGAGACGATGGCAAGAGACCGTATAGTTTGTCGTTACTGTCATGGAATATGGGTAGGCATTAGGTGTGGGATGCAACTTGCGTCGACACCCTCACGCCATCTCATCTTCTAAGTACAGCTGGTTATGCTGCTGCTGCTTCTGCAGAAAGCCTCAGACGGCGTTAATATCAAAATCTTATAGGAAATTACATATTTTAACATCGCCGTGAGCGATAAGACAGCCAATTGTTATACATACTTTGTGACTGTTCCTGTTGTACCATTTTTGCTTTGTATATACAATAA
Source organism: Hyphantria cunea (assembly GCA_003709505.1). NCBI lineage: Eukaryota > Metazoa > Arthropoda > Insecta > Lepidoptera > Erebidae > Hyphantria > Hyphantria cunea. The sequence continues at coordinate 837,461 of PKRV01000203.1, read as the reverse complement.
AGATAAATAAATAAAATAAAAATGATTCGTTCATTTACCCTTGTACTTCTTCCGCATTCTTACGACCACTGCTGCTCTATCTAGGAATATGTCAAAGATGTGACATATTTATCCTAATGAAAACGCTTAAGTCGATATTTTTATGGAATAGTGGGCAAACGAGCTGACGTATCGCCTCATGGTAAGCGATTACCGCCGCCCATGGACACCCGCAACACCAAAGGCGTCACAAGTGCGTTGCCGGCCTTGGGGGATGGGGGGGGATGAAGTGAAGGGTTTGGGTTATGGGCCTCCGGTATCCTCACTCACTCGATGAAACACAGCAAAGGATCTGTTTCACACTGGTTTTCTGTGGGGCCGTGGTATCACTCCAGTCGAGCCGGCCCACCCATGCCGAAGCCTATACAAGGGCACATTTGGAGTCCTACTAGTAGTTTTGAGTTTTATCCCTTTCAAATAAACAAACAATCCAAGAATTTAACTTGGTATTTTGGTTTCTTTCATTAATTTACGACACGTGGTTTATATACTCTTACTTTCTAGTATTGTATGCTCTCATACATATATACAGGTACACTGACGTAATTTTTTCCTATATGTTTCTCAAAGATATAGAAATACAAAAAAATTTTTTGCCAGAATAATATTTCTTTAGGTAAAAATGTTGAGGAAAGGCGAAGAAAGGTTTGCTTAAAGTAGGACTCAATTCAAGTAAGTAAATATTTAATGTTGCCTAAATTCTATGAAATCTGCTAGTGTTGGTTGAAAGTTGAAACCATCGTACAGTAGGCGAGGCGTAATATTTTAACAAACCGTCTGAATGTCGAAATCGTCTTAACAGACATCGTAAATCATTTTTATTTCGACATTTTTATCTGCTGTAACTAGGTTCTACTGAGTTTTATCTCTCTAGTTACTCGCTTTAATGACAATCTAATGATAGTTTTAACATGAAATGAGTTTTAAGGAAAGGCATTTGGGAATTTCTAGTAATAAAGTTTGGCTAGAGAGAGGCGCTCACAGCCCAGCTGCTCTAGGTGATTGGAAACAATTAGAGGCCTTCGGGCGGCTTGAAAATCATCCAACGTCAAGATACGTAGCCAAAACGTATTCTTGTCAGTCCCCAACCCGCACTTGGCCAGCGTGGGGACATATGGCTTTAACCCTCTCCTGAGAGGAGACCTGAGCCCAGCGGTGGGACATTATGGGTTGTTGATGATGATTGATGAAAATTTGTCTAGTAGTTGAAACATGTTTAAAACAGAAATATACGAGCACATACCATATGAAGTGATGCAATATTATACAACGAAACATAGATTTATCCATTTATGTCTTAAAAACTTTAGAAAATATAAAAAGCCAAATTATATTTATTAATTCATCATCATCATCAGCCTACCGCAGTCCACTACTGAAAATAGGCCCCTCCAATTGCACGCCTATTAGTTCGATCGTATACCCTCATTTATCAATTATTACTTAAATAATAATTGCATAAAGAAATTATTAAAGTTTTTGGGATTTTCCTTCTTCATTTTGTTTGATTGTTACTCTCATGCAAATATCCTCGAGTTTTTAAGTATTGAGTTTACGTAGTGAAATCATGGTACCGATTATTCTGATCATATATATATGCTCCTATCACTACTCCATTATTGTAAATTTTGTCCAATGAGGCTCTTATCGATAAGTACTATTTTGTAGCTATATACGAGGGACTCATAGAACAATAGTTGTTTTTTTAAGACAAACCTGCACTATAAATAAGTCTTATGTCGCGAGCACTTTACAAATGTATATGAAACAGACATAAATAACACCCAGAATCTAAACAACAATTTTCAGATCACATAAAATATTGTCCTATAGATCGGGCCCATAACTCTTCGACCTAGTAGGAAGCAATAAGCCAACCGTTTAAACCTAGCAGCCATCAGTACAGTCTCATTCAAGTCCAACAGTTAATTTTAGATTTAAAAACAATACTCCTTAAAGAATTAACCTTAACGCAAAAGCCTGTTTATAAGACAAATATAAATAATCATCATCATTATCATCAGCCTATCGCAGTCCACTACTGGACACAGGCCTCTCCAACTGCACGCAACTTCGGTTCGATCCTCGGCATCTCGCATCTAGCATTCTGGGGTTTATGGACAATGTACCTCCATACCTATATGCAAGATTTTTTTAGTTATTTTGATTTTTCATGCTGATTTAACTTGACGCTTTACATATATAAAGTTCCCGAAGTTAGAAAAGGTTTAGTACACTCTCGATGTTTTGATAAATAATGTAAGATTAACTGTGAAATGGTTTTAATGGAAAAGTCTCCTCTGTAAACAATATAATATAAATATCAAATGAAGTAAATGCAGCTTATCTAATCAGTTTAGCCTTTTTTCCTCGAAGTTAATATTCGCAACCAAACCCAATAGTGAACTGATAATTCGAAATAGAGTTAACTTAAACGCATGACTTTCCTGTAATGTAACACCTTTTCAAATGAAATAAAAACTTTCTAAATCCGTTCATAAATGATCAAGTTCTGAGGTGACAGAGAATTAAAAACACAAAACTAAGAAACATTATTTCCTTCAAGTCTGTTAAAAAATATAAAATATTGAGTATTAGTTGATTTGGCGAACTTCGTATCACCAAATTTTTCGTTCACTAATATTTTCTAAATTTCTGAAAAACTAACAATATACAAATTCAATTTGGTGCAATACATTTCAGCAATTTATTTTATTTATATAGGATGACGACATGAAAGCAAATACTACAAAGTAATCTGTAGTAGTGTAAGTATCTGTCGATCTATAAATCCTTTCAAACCATAAAATTATCATAGTTCATAAAAATTAAAAGGCTCATATTTTTGTGTCTTTTGAATAACAAGAATATTTTAATAGTGTTTTTGCTGTGATAAGTATGAGTAAATTTATTATAATTATATTTTCTTAGAAGGTGACTCATGTGCGTATTAATTTCAAATGTTTTCTCAGGGCTCGACGAATCACAATTTATTTTTGTATACGATGAAATAAAAATATACGTGGAAGGACGTTTTACGATCATTTAATGGACAGTTTATGTGTGACAGTATTGTAATTCAAGACCACCGAAATTTTACGTCTTACTCACGATTTTAAAATATACCCTTAATGGAAAAAAAGTTTTGTGCTTCGTACCTGGCGCCTGTGATCTGTTCATTCAAAAATCTCTTTTACCGCGATAGCTAATTTTTGTAATGTCTTTGTGTTTTCATAAAAATTGTAGCAGTTCAGCTGGTTAGGCAGGAAAAATAACAGAACGACTGATTAGTAGTTATTTTCTATATCTTCTGAATGTACATTTTAAAATGATCGGATTAACCTTACGCAAACGGTTTTGAAATAGATCTGTCAGCTTTATTGGAAAGAAAAAAAGAACGAACGTGAGTAATGATGATTGGGAGTAATAAATAACGTAATTGGATGTAAAAATGATGATATTGATTTTAAGATTTTAGCCAACCGAAAATAATGCTAGGATGATGATGAAAAAGGACGTAAATTCAAAAGTGACAACCACTATGTTTCAAATATGGGAAGTTTATGTACCTCCTCTTAATGGAATCATAGTGAATGTAAACCTTTCTCAATCTAGACGAAAAACACAACTGATTTCTAAGCGTTCGGTCCTTGTATCTCATAAAAGTTTTAATTAAAACCTACTGGATGATCCATCTTAGAATATTGATTAAAAAGTAAATATCTACTTTGAATATTTTAGAATTATACAGTTTACTAGCATTTACCAGCGGCTCCACCTGCGTGTATATCAAGAAAAAGGTAAAGCCGACAAATGACTTAAAACATTATAGTTTTTTTTCATTTGTGAGCTAGTAAATGATACTTAGGGCACGCACTGCTTCAAATCAACAATATCTATCACCCTATTTCATTTAAATTCCCAAATATACAAAGTTTGAAATCAATCGGAAATTTGATATTGGTGATGACGATAAACGATAGCCGCTGCCCTCACAAAGTTGCTACTGGTAATATTTTAATATATTAAACAGTGTATAGTGTCACGTTTTCTGTTAAAAATATCTACAGTTTTTACTCCATGGCCACTATGATTCAAATAAGATGACTCAGTTATTATTAGACAGTTATCATTAAATAATTAGAAAATAACGAACGTGAGTAATGATGATTGGAAGTAATAAATAACGTAATTGGACGTAAAATTGATGATGTTAATTTTAAGATCTTAGCCCGTCGAAAATAATGCCAGGATAATGATGAAAAAGAACGTAAATTTAAAAGTTACAACCACTATGTTTCAAATAAGGGAAGTTTACGTACCTCCTCTTAATAGAGCTATAGCGAAGTTATATACCTTTCTCAATCTAGACGAAAAACACACTTATATTCTAAGCGTTCAGTCCTCGTCTCTCATAAAAGAAAGCAAGTTCTAATTAAAGCCTATTGGATGATCCATCTTGGTATATTTATTTAAAAAGTAAATATTTACTTTGAATATTTTAGAATTATAAAGTTTACTAGCTTCTGCCAGCGCCTCTGCTAAGTGTATGTCAAATTATCACTGTGGTCTATGTTCTTCTTTAAGAATCAAAAGATCTTCATTGTAAGTTTTATGCAAATTAGTTTAGCGGTTTAGTCGTTAAAGTGTGACAGACAGACAGAGTTATTTTCGAAATTATAATATTTGTATGAAAATATGCCGACAAATGACTAAAACATTACAGTTTTCTTTGATTTATAAGCTAGTAACTGACACTGGGGGCATGCACTGTTTCAAATAAACAATATCTATCACCCTGTTTCATTTAAATTCCCAATATACAAAGTTTGAAATCAAATGGAAATTTGATATTGGTGATGATGATAAACGATAACCGCTGCCCTCACAAAATTACTACTGGTTGTATTTTAATATATTAAACAGTGTATAGTGTCACGTTTTCTGTTAAAAATATCTACAGTTTTTACTCCATGGCCACTATGATTCAAATAAGATGACTCAGTTATTATTAGATAGTTATTATTAAATAAGTAGAAAATAAACGCACTATCTTTATCGCGTTTTAATGCCAATACATTTTCTACGATGCGGGTGTTTTATCGTATTCAACCTATTTTGTTTTTTTAGAATGCTCACGCACAAACATTACTGCCTCGTTGGTCTAATGATTAGCACAAGCGACTGCCAATCAAGAGGTCCCGGATTCGTTTCCTGGATCGGACTGCTGTTGGGTTTTTCTTGCACGAAATTCTTAACAGCAGCTGGAGTATAGATTATGGTTTTGATTCCCGCCCGTGCCACGGAGAGCACGTTAAGTCGTCGGTCCTGGTTGTCACCAACGCCTATCGTTCATTGACACATGACAATCGTTATTGGGAAGTCAGTGCCCTCAAATTCACTGAGCGGAGCAGTATATCGAAATTAGTTCGATTAAAACCACTCAGTGTGCCAAGAACGGAGCACTGCACCTAAGAAGGGAGCGATTCGGGAACTGCTGTTATAACAACACATTCGAACCCCTCTCAGGGCTTGCCCGTATTGAAACGGGCACCATCTTTTGATGGACTCTTTATTTAAGCAAAGTATGGCACACGCAAAACGTCGCGTCTAAAACGGTCTAAAACAGTCACTAAAGGGGAGAGCTCGTCCCAACCATCCGCGGCCACACTCAGAGTGGCACGAGGCGCTGGTAAACGCGCCTCCGCCGCTCGGTTCGCCGGCGGCGAATCGGGTACGAGTGGAGGTCGTCCTATTGGGCCTCGCCGGGTTGCGGCGATGCCAGTCACACCGTGGAAAAACTGATATTCAGGTAAAAATGGTTAAACTAGTAGCCGACCTAAATTAATCTTGGGAACAATAAAGGATAGAAAGATGATCTCACAATAAAACATTGTCTCTGTGTATTATTGCCTGCTCTTTATTAATGTGATTCGGTGTCGATTTACTGTGTAACATTGGAAAAATTTTTAGCCAATATCTTTTATTACAGGTTGCCTGTCTAACGAAAACCCCCTTTGGGAAATGTAACCTATTTCGGAGGGATCAAAGTAAGAAAATTCAATTGAGGACGAAAAAAACTGGGGCCAGGCAATAGTATGCGTGGGATTTCCGCACAGATAAAAAATAATTAGGCTCCCAGGTATGGTCGAGGACACTGCAAGTTCGCAAGTTTTATGGTAACGGGAGTAATACTGTAGTTCCAAGAGGCCAGACCTCTATGTTCGTCCTAGAATCTAAGAAGACATAGATACACTATATCATTAACAGTTGAGAACATTTTCTACGAAAATATGTGAGTCAATAGTTATTAAAATAGGTAGTTAAAATTAATGATGTTTATCGTTAATCAAATAATGTACCGTTATTACATTAATGTAGTCTTTACGTGTTTTTAAATTGTACGTCGTAAGACGTATTGCATATGTATAGGTTAAATTGTTTGTAAAACCACTAGATAAATACAGTTTTTGTATATTCTTTTAAATAAATACATTTTTTAACTGCACCGCAAATTGGGATAAAGGCCGAACTCATGAATCATCATGAGTTCGGCCTTTATCCCACGTTTATCAGAGTAAGTTATACTTCTTTACGCACGCTTGACTTGAGTGTGTTGGTGATTGCGTGACCAGAGCGTTACGAAAAGTGTGATCGGCCGATGCGAACGGGTATTGAGAGGGAGATATAAGTTAGTGCGGATAAAGAAAGTAACGTATTGAGTTACGTTTCTTATATTACACGAGGGCCCAGAGAGAAAGGTGCAAGCACTCATTTTCTTTCTCTCAAAGAAGTTTTACTTAAGTCATGTAGTTTAACCACACTCGGTTTGTTTTTTCATGATCAGCAATCAATTTTCAAACTTAGTTTGCACCTTCAATGCCTGTCTGTCTCTTCAAAACATGTTAATACGTTATAGGGTTGTTTTAAAGAAAAGTATTTGGACATCACATGATACCCGACTATTTTTATATATGAAGTTCTGTTTTCATTTGTAAAGCTATTAGTACATTCAGTAACTATTTTTTATTGCAACAAATAAAACAGTTCCGATATCTTCATTATATGATAATATATTTTTTCAGCACAACAGAAACATAGAGTAAGAAAATGAACTTATCTTCAGACATTATTTACTAATTACTGTCACAAATATATCTAATTAGTGGCATAAACCAAACGATTGTATCCTCAAATATGTCTATCACATATTAGACAACAGCGAATAATAGAAGTACTATTACCATCCGTTGTTTGCTGTTGTCTCTTAGGCCGAAGTCTGGAAGTTAACAGCGTGGAGCGGCAGTGGCGGCAAGGCCTTGTGGCGAGTGGCACAGTCTTGTAGGTTGCGCCACTGCCTTTGAGGCCAGTCCCATACAAATATGTGCATTAGATTCCATTGCACCGCCGCCGTCGTCGTCGCCACTACCCTGCTTTCGCTGACTTTGTGGCTATAGTAAGACTATAGCCACAAAGTTTCTGGTTTGACTATGTTCATATAAAACGCACTATTATTGGACTTACGAATGGTGCACTTGATATCCTGTTTTTATTATGAAAACATCCTCTTCCACTTCTGGTAATAAAAATTCTCTTGCATCGACACTCTCTAAGAACAAGCAAGAAAACAAGCTACTGCTTGACAGCCGACGTAACAACACCCCATTAGGAGATAGGATATGATAGGAACTGAATAAAGGAAGCACATGAAACTGTATCCTAAACAGTGTCCTAAAACTTTTTTAAAAGTCATATCTTTTTTCCGTTTCATCCAGTAACAACAGTCTGCTTCTCGTTGTCCTGTAAAATAACCAGTATACATTACGGAATGGATATTACAAACTAGGAGTTTGTGAGTCTTATTTTCTACGGGGATATTGATATGATGTTGAACAATAACAAAACAATTATTTTATAGACTAGTTTTAGACAGGTTAGACAAGTACAGTCTTTAGTAGGTATTTTATAGGATGAAAATTCTATATCATAAATAATTACTAGTTTTTGAACGCGTGTTTTTCGGCTATCACGGTAAATCGTAGCCTATATCCTTTTTGAATAATCAGAGTATATAAATACCGAATTCGATCAAAATTGGAGTAACGGTTTTGCCGTGAAAGTGTAACAAACAGAGTTATACTATAATAATATTATGGATATGCATCATCAGGATGAAAAACAAGATAATCGGTTGATAAGTATAATGACTAATAATATGACTAATTTGTCTAATAAAAAGCTAGGATATAGAATTCAAGAGTGTGTTGTTTGCAAAAGTGGAATGAGTAGCATTTAGGATCGGACCGAATCGTAGTGGAAGGCAAATAACTGCGCAGGCAGTGAATTCCAGATGTCAATTGATTGCACATGAAGGAAGAGCCGAACCGTTTAGTTCAAGTGTCATAATTGTCTGGCCGCCTTTTTAGTTCCTTTACCTCAGAATTAGTAGGAAGGAAGTATTTGGGCTTTGGCACCCCACCTCAGTCTTTGAAAAGCAACAAAAGATTGCTTAGCAATGGTTCTCTACAATACTGTGGTTATCACTCCGGCCCATTCTGGTTCTTGCAGGCCAAAGCCTGACTCTCCCGCAACAGAGCGCTTACAGAATACGGCAAAACAATACAGACATACGTACTCTGAGCTAATTTCTTCAACCTCTCCTTCTGTGCTCTACTCATTCTCACCATTTTTATATGAGAAATAGGATCTTTTCACAATAAAATTAGCCTAGCTAACTAGGTTTTCTGAATTCTGTATTTTTTTAACATCTTATGATTTCATTATGATTGATTATTTGTTTTTGATAGAAAGGAAATGGGAGTCGATTTTTTTACATGACGTTTCAGAGTTATTGCTTTATTTAAAATGACAACTCTTGTCATTTTCCCTAAGAACGATAAAGTGTGCTATTTTTTTTTTGTAATATTTGAATAATAACTTTTCCACTAAATAGGTCTCCTGGCTCTTTATTCTTCAGGTAGATAATGAACCTTTTTATTGAACACTAACTTGTAACACGGCTTCGCTCTTTCTCTTTCAATTCATAGTATTACAAAAAAATACTGATTAGAAACTAATGGTTCCACTCTAACATTATTTGTTCGATAAAGTATTTGCTTGATATGATACGAAGGTCTAGATTAACTTAATTTATGTTAAGCTTTTAAGGTATAGATATCAAAACAAATAAGGTATAGATAAAAAACATCAAAACAAAACACAAACACTTAGCGTAAAATTGCGTATCCTACAACATTTTATTTCAGTTACTTCTCATTTATATATGATCGAAGAGTTATCAATCTTTTTAGACTTTGCCAGTGCCATTAATAGATTGTTCGGAATGAAAATAATTTCGAGAAGGATATGTTTGATTGCCTCGGTGGCGCAGTGATAGCGTATTGCGACTGCTGTGCTTGAAGTCCCGGGTTCGATCTCGGGTCGTACCGAATGTTTGTATGATCTGCAAATATTTGTTTCGGAGTTTGGGTGTTTCCTATGTATAATATGTATGTATTTACAAAAAAAAGTATATATGTATTTAAATCAATTGTCTAGTACCCATAACACAAGCTCTGCTTAGCTTGGGACTAGATGGCGTTATGTGTTTTTTAAGTCCGAAAATATATTTATATGTAATATATAAATTGATTACTTATAAGGTTTTACTCATCAGATCCAGTTATGCTGATTAAACTAAGACTTAAGGTCATAATTATGGATGCCCATGGTACGATGATGATTTCAGCCTCAAGGTTTTCAGCACTTTCGTTATCTATCACTTTTGTCAATGCAAATGACTGATCACTCGCACTCGACCTGCTACTAGAACGAGGAGTGAAATGCTTTTCATAATCACGGCTGCGACTCGAATGAGGTGTATAATGCATTTTACGACTAACAACGACTCAAATGGGACGTTAAGAACCGAGTGGTTGGTCGGGGTCGAAGTGACGCTCCCAAAAAATCAAGTTTATTGTATGGCATCGATCGACCTTTAAATATTTATTTTATTCTATTTATACTATTTTTTGTTATAGCGGTAACACAAATAAATCTTCTGGAAAAATTTCAACTGTCTAGCTAACACGTTTCATGAGATACAGCTTGACGACAGACAAACGAATGGATGAACGGACAGGCAGACGTACAGCGGAGTATTAGTAAGAGGGTAAAAATGGGACACATTTTTACTCTTTTGACACTGAACCCTAAAAATAGAAATAAACTGAATATTTTATATCAGTTTATAAAATAGTCGCACCTACTATCCACTTACATAAGAATATTCGAATAACGAAGCACACCAAAGAAAAAATATTATTTTTAACCATGACAAAGTGATATGACATAAAAGTGACGTCTTAAAGATTTTTTGTAACTGAGTGAGTTGAATAGTTACTAACTGTATAAGAATAACTAATGACGAAAACGGAAGCTAATGTTCGCAAAACTTTTGCTATAAAATCATTTGTTTGTTCAAAAAATTAAAGTTCTCTTCAGTAAGACAGAACAATGTACGTATATGAAAAGAAATATTCTAAGATTTACACATTAGCTATTTAGGTACACACTAAATTCTGAGATTATTTTGCAATTGGGAATTTTTTAATAGCGATACATGAAAACAGTTATGTCTCCAAAATTATCTGCAACCCAAAATCTGGTGCTAGAAAAGCAACATTTATTTTAGAACTTAAATATAAAAAATGGAACAAATAATTCAAACAATTGAGGGTGTGGCTTGGCATAACAAGTTTGAATCTTACCCAGCAACCTCAAATAAAAGTTACGGCTTTTATTCCAAAATATATATTTGAAATAAACATTTTTTCCTTAAACGAAGAGCGGTTCCAGAGCGAAACGTTGACAGTAATAATAATTTGAAGTAATCTGTGGTAATGATGACATTTCGTCTACCCGCGCAAATTGCAGGATGACATTTGGCGGCATTACTCATTCGCCTTCGTAATAAGTCTGAATAGCAGTTTTGACGGATGATCTTTATGTTCCGAAAAGTTTAAATGGAGTTTTGCAAGATGAACGTTAGAATTTGAACAATAAATTGAATTGAAGTCTATTAACTGAATGTGAAGCTGATGACATTAAAAGAACCTTTTTGTATAATCTATATATATATTGATAGAACACTTGCGAAGTTCACTCAAACACATTGACACCGTTACTAAGACTGACAATATAATGAAATTTATTTAATTAACAGCAAGTGGTGTGAGCGAATTTAACTTACTACTTCACTATCATTATATAATATAAAATAATGTCCTCCACCTCGTCTGTCTGTCTGTATGCGAAAAACTCAAAAGCTGTTGCACGGATTTTTATGTGGTTTTATCAACAGATAGAGTGCTTCTTGAGAAAGGTTTTCGTATATATTCTGTTATTTTTTTTAAGTATATTACCTAAAATAGAATGATGTATGTTGAGGACTTCAAAAAAAAAATTAAGCCGCACCTCTCAGAGTAACCCGGGCGGGTTGCTTGTTAGTCATATTTTAATATGACTATAATTAATATTTAAGATTTTGATTGACATAATAATGCTAGTTCTGTCAATTTAAACATAAAGAGTTCATGTTTCCAAGATTTTATTTTGGATAATAAATTTATTTCAAAATGATACAGTATTCGACAAAGTTTTTATCGTGGGAAAGCCACGCTTCGGCATGCATAGGCCTGCTCCACCGGAGTAATACCACGGCCTCACAGAAAAACGGTGTGAAACAGCGTGAACAGCGTTTCACCGAATGAGTGAGGATACCGGAGACCCATAATCCAACCCATCCCCCTCCCCATCTCCAAGACCGGCAACGCACTTGTGACGCCTTTTGTGTTGCGGGTGTCTATGGAAGGCGGTAATCGCTTACCATCAGGCGATACGTCTGCTCGTTTGTCCCCTATTCTATAATAAAAAATGATTATTAGTAAATATCTTTAACCCTTTTCCAATTTAAGAAATTGTAAAATATAGATCTATCCTTGAAATGCCGCTTTCAGCTCGAGACTAATATTTAGGTTTAGAATACATTGCAAACGTTGAAAGTTGGAACCAAACTGCGGATGAATTCGGACAGCAATAATAATTGTAACTAAATAGGTAATATACATTGAAACTGTTATCATTCAAATAGTATTGAGGAACCTAGACTATTTTAATTATAAACTAAACCAATAGCATTGATATATTTAAAAATTCGACTTACACTCAAACATAAAACAAAAAATAAATAAATAATTCGGACATTTAACATACATCGTCATCTAATCATAACACGAGCTCATTAGATTAATCGCAATTAAACTAATGAACTCGTGTTGTGGATACTAGACAACTGATACAAATAGATATATTATTTTATTTTTAAATATATACATATAGAAAATACCCAAACTCCGAAACAAATATTTGCAGATCACATAAACATTTAGCCCAATTCAGGAATCGAATCGGAGACCTCCCGCACAGCAGTCGCAAACGCTACCACTGCGCCACAGAGGCAGTAAAATCTTGGGAATACATGTGTTAATGGCGAAATTCCTGTCAGTATTAGTTATTTAAAATACTCGTAAACCGACGAACAGATGGAAAATAGACTGGTAAACTAATCGTTTGTGACATATTATTTTTAGAAACTGGCCCATCTCCCTACAACATTCCAGTCTAAAAATAATAAATATAATAAGCTGTACTTTATAAATAAGCGACAGTTTCTTATAGTTAGGATTAAGTGGATTAAATATTGGAATAAATATAAGTGGGTATAATTCTTAATGTAAGATTAATGACGATAAACGACTGCTTTTTATAGGTACCCGTGTTTTAAAGAAGTTCTTTCTAGTTTATCTAAGTATCGTTTCCTCTTGAAATCATTCATGGTCTTAATCAAAGCCTCTTTATGTCCCCATTTAACTGTATTTTAAATTTTTAGGTATAATAGATTTTCGTGGTAAAAAACACGTGTACGATTTATGCAGTGTATTTAGAATTTCTAAACTTCTAAAAGTATTTTCCTATTTAGAAACTATCACAACATCACTTAACACAGTTCAAAAACACAGTTCCAAGAGAAAGTAAAACATTTAATAAAAGATATTTCTTAAGGAACATTTCAATATCAATACGATCGTTTCATATCATCATATTTTTGGCCCATCTAATATTATAAGGCCGCTATTGATTAAATTTTTCTCATAAGCCTAGGTAATTCACTGCTAGTCGTAAAGTTCTCTCAAATTTAGTCACAGCAATCTATCCTTTTTTATTCCAGATAAGTTCAGTAGATTCTCAGCTAATCGATTGGGACGTTCTAAATTCCTTTTTCCAAAATCTTCATCTTGATAGAATTTATTGTTTCCAAAATTATTTGGGGTCAATAAAATCCAGGTTAATTACGTTGGCTGGAGCCGAAGGAGGCAAAGAAAGAAGTTACTCTTAATTATAATTTAATATTTAAATATTACAAAACTACTTATCACTATGAGGATGATGTAAGTACAAAGAATACTGGTAATTGTATCTCGTACAATATTTATATTCTTATAAAGCCTATTGCAAGCCTAGGAGCTAGATGCGAAAAGCCGAAAATCGATACAGTGGACTGCGATGGGCTGATGATGATGTTGTTTGAAAGAGAGATGCGGCGTAATATTCTATGGTGCATGGCTGTTGCGATGCGCGGTGTCGATTCAGTTTTTCTTGAATTAGAACTACCGCTGACTTGGCTTTTGTGCCGAGGCCGTGTTTAGGCTTCCGCGTTTGTATATCAGCGTTGGGGCCTATTATACCATAGTGTAGTAATCCATGTTCGCATCCGCGTTTATACACCGTAGTGTAAAAGGTTCAACTGGATTTACCTGAATTTCAGATTTCAATCGGAGAAACTGGTGGCACGCCTCTACAACACTTAGAGCGAACTGAATTCGAAGATTGAATTCTGCAGTAAAATTTATGTTTTTCTCTTCAAACTCTACTGTTTATCGGTTACATCGGTTAATCGGTGGCAGTGTTTATATAAGCTTTTCAGCATCTCAATATATTACCACAATACATTATAGAACATCCAAAACTGCCCAAGTCCTAAAGGTGTAGAAGATTTTTACAACGACTGTTACAAAACTAATATTTTTTTGTCATAAGTATTTAGAGCCGTGTTTATTAGTTATACACTTTTGGCAAATATAGAGGATAGTTACTCAGTGGTCATCTTACTTTATTGCTCCGTTTTGTGATTTACCATGACAGTTGCTGGCATTTTTATTTTATTATAAATGACTTCACAGAAAATTATTTTTATTTTAAACCAACAAACATCAGTTGCTATTTGTCATTTTTCTTTGTAGGCTGATGGAATAATGTCTATATATAACAAACTTATTCACTGAAACTTATATAAGTGAAATATCAAAAACTACAGATTCAAACACAAAAACTTAATCTATTAAAAAGACTAGAAAATGAAAATCCAGGTTCTTATAGCTTAATAACCTTCTACTTCTGAGAATCAATGTAGAAGATTAAGGTATGAGCTCGACGACTTTTGAAATGTGATATTGGAGAACTCTCTTTGTTCATCGGATAAAACTTCATACCATACCCTTATAGGATATATATCTAAAATAAGTGTACCTCGATTTAAGAACTTTCATATTAGTTTCAAATTGTGTTGTATGATATTAAATTGTTTATTAAGTTTTTCGTGAATTAAAACGCTGGAAAAGAGGCTCATATTTCTCACTTAAATATTAACTTATTAATTACTGGTTAAAAATGAGTTGTGTGGTCGGGGCATGAAGAAGGCAATTCAACATAATATCGTAATTGATACGTGTATTCTTAATGATATAATTTGAATAAAAATATGAATAAAATCATGATTTTGAACATTTATTGATTATTTGAATCGGTGCAAATATTTTATTCGATTGACTGTTCGATTACATTCTTTATAAAAGCATACATGACCAGGACGGGGCTTTTGACGCGTTATGATTCGTAGCTAAGATTTACAGTGTCCACTGTTTATTTTGAAAAATTTCAGATAACTGCAAAATTTTAATCTCTCTTAAAAAAAATATTCACAAACCCACGTATTACCATTTCACTTGACATTGGCAGAATTGTCGACACCGGCACAGTTTGCCATTTCTAAGAAAATGAAAGAAAGAAGATTAACATTGTCACTTTCAACCGGAAAAATATGTATTGTGACGGATTCAGAAAGCAAAGCGTCACCAAACCATCATTCCAGTTCATCACATACTACGCCAAATTATTTTACTATTAGAGAATCATGCAGCACATCTACTAGAAGTGAATGCACTGATTGTAGAAACAAAAAATAAATATTATATCACTGGAAAGAATAGGAGAACTTGGCACAAATCCTATACCAACCGGTCTGGCCACCGAGGTACCAAGAACAACCTATAATTGTCCTACTACTGGGTTCAGGTCTCCTCTCAGGAGAGGATTAAGGCCATACGTTCCCACGCTGGCCGAGTGCGGGTTAGGGACTGGCAATACTACCTTGTGGCTAAGTAATATTGCCGTTAGATGTTTTTCAGAAATCAATCTGAATTACGGAAACACTCATTGTAACATGTCACCAGCGATCACTCATCCAGGTACTAACCACTCTGTCGTTGGTTACCCTCGGGATTTTCTCTAATCACCGAGTGAACTAGGATATGAGAGCAATTTAGGCCAAAAATTCATTTCTAAGAAAAGCCTTATGCCTTCCATCAGTGGTCTGTTAAAAGCTATTGATGTGAACCTGAGAGAAGTGTGACTGGAATTTCTGAACTACTTTGATTATTCAGATTCTTGATACTTTTATCTTCGAAATTCAAATGGATCCCACTGAATCTTCATTACAATTTCTAAGTATGAGCTTACGACAGTATTTCACAAAGTGGCGTCAACAATTGTCACTCTTCCAAGAATCCCTTGCGTGGGCGCTTCACACTCTAACTATATTTATTCGTTTACGTAGAACCCTTTTAATTCAGTTTTATTCATACTCTTCCTGATAATAAATTAAAATAATTCCCTAAAATAATTTTGCTATGGAATACGATAGGATAGTGTTGTTAAGACTTGTGTTAACTTAATAATATAATGTGTGATAATTTAAGCTTGGTCGCTAGTACAAATGGCGGCACTTAACGGACTGTATCAATATCTTAAAAGTAGCAATGGTATAGAGGGAAAATAGTATTCACAAAAGCATACATTTTTTATCAGATATGGATATCTTGAAAAAAGCAGAAGTAGGAGGCCCATGTCTAGCAGTGCATGTCTTTTGATTGATATAACAATGATGTACGCAATGACTTTTTATGACATGTAGGTAGATATTGTACCTATTTTATTCAAATATATTCTAATTGTGCTAATGTAAGTGTGTGGTAAGTACTTACTCTGGCAGCGATAATATTATTATGGCTATGACCTTGTAATCCCATCACTACAAAGTGACCGTAATCAATCGGATAACCGATTGATCGGACGACGAGAACTTTTTTCCTGTTTGTCCGATTGGTCGGAAGACGAGAACTTTAATTTTGATTCGACTGATTTATCTTATGGTTAATCTAACATAGGATTCAGTCCTTCTGGAGAATCCTAAATCTTCTAAGGCTCGATCAATCAATATTTACAGAACATTTTCAGCTTTATGACATAAATCATAGGGATTTTTCTATAGTAAAACATACTTCATTTACTTAATATTCTTACATAACACACCTATTTGCCTCAGCGGCAGTGTACTCGAGCGCCGTGGAAGTCGCGGCTTCAATTCGTACGCAATGTAATATCATGATGCATGTAATAAAGTTTAATTAATAAACGAGAATTTATCTATTACATATGTATATATATATATATATATATACAGTAATATATTATATTGTGTATTTTTATGTAAATGTGTGACTACGCTACGTATAAATATTTGTTCCCCACCACAATGCACCTACCTCACAAAATTTCTACATCACCCAAAGGTTTGCCTGGTAGAGAATGCCTTGGGCATTAAGCCTTTGTACATATGTCCATGAAGTTTTAAAATAAATTAATAAAATATGATCTATTAACAACGTTACTAAATTATGAAATGCAAAATTTGAAGTTGGTACAATTCATTAATTCTGTGTAAATATTTATTTTACTTGATATAAGAATGTACAAAGTTACAAATATTTATGAAGTCCGTAATAAAATGTCTACTTAATACATGTAAATCATTGAATATTATTTTTTCAAAGTATCACGACATTAGTCAGTAGTTTGGTTATGAAAAAACTTTATACATAACGTATATTACACAGATAAACTATTAAAGGCCTTATCTAACGCAACATATTAGGCTGGCCACGCCCTTGTGACGCCTCTGGTGTTGCGGGTTTCCATGGGCGACGGTAATCGCTTACCAATAGGCGATACGGATGCTCGTTTGCCCCCATTCTGCAATAACATAGAGATAAATACAAAAAGTGCCTCGTCGGACTTCTGTTGGGTTTTTCTTAAAAGAAATTCTTAACAGCAGCCCGGAGTATGGAATATGGTAGTGTTTCTCGCTCGTGCCTCTGAGAACACGTTAAGCCGTGAGTCCCGATTATCATGAACATTTATGACAATCGTTATTGTGAAGTCAGTGTACTCAAATATACTGACAATTAGTTCAACCTTCGAATTCAATTTACCCTCAAGGTTACAGAGGTTAGATACTAATCGCACCATGGAAAAACTGATATTCAGGTAAAACCAGTTGAACTAGTAGCCAACCCCAGTTAGTCTTGGGAATAATAAAGGCTAGGAAGATGGAAAAGAAGAAACATAAAAAAAAAGACAGTCCAGTTCGGTTAAACAGCTCTTACTTGACCTACTAAATAATAATTTAAATACTAATAAACTACATATTTGTGTGGCACTATCAAAAAATTAGAAAAACACCAATGAGTTAATCTTCGATTTAAATAATGTTTTCGTAAACATGTTTGATAAAAAGTCTCCCTAAGTTCCTACTATTGGTACCCAAATTCTATTTTGTATATAACGAGTATATACTCTTTGTTACCTTCATGCTTATTTTTAAATTGAAGGTCCTTTTGTTCACCAGAATAAAAATATGTGTTCTACGTTTTTCGGTTAAACATTGCAGTTAAATAGTTTTGAATTTCACTCACCTTCTAACGCCACAAATAAGATAGCTCCAGCTAAACTATACAGACACAAACACAAACTAAGGAACAGATGCGTAAACCACTTCCTTGATAACATTTTTAATCTGTTGTAACACCAAAATGCAGTCTTTTCACCAGCACTTAAACCACTTTTTGCAGTATTCATTGTAAAGTCTTTGAAGCCTTCAAACTGCTTGAACATGAATTCGGACGCTTTATTATGGTACAAATGCATAAGATACGGATTACTGTGAGGATCTGAAATGTGAGAGCCTGGAGTCCCTGGAGGTATTCCACCGAATCTTGGAGGACCCCGATAAATCGAGGTTCCTGTTGAAGGACCTCTCGATGTCATCGGTACTATAGTATCAGGTATTTGGATGGTGATCTTCGGCCTCACCGGCCTTTTGGGTGGCGGTGGAGGCGCGTAAGTCGGTGGGACATCCAAATTGTCCATATTTACTGTTTATTAACAGTTAGTTGAATGTTTATTGACACTTGGCTCGATTTCGCGGTAAAACTTTACGAAGCGCCGGCGTCGAAATAGCTTCCAGTATTACATTGACACAGGTGAATTTTCTGTCGGTTGGCGTGAGTTTTCGGCAGACGTGCGTTGGTGCCCGTAGTGGCTGGACACTGATTTTATAAATAAAACGGGAGTTAGTGAGTGCTTCCCGCCGTGTCATCGGCTCGTATCTGAAAGTTATCTCATCAACCTGATTATTGCCAATTCGATTGAGTTCTCTGAACTTTATGCGTAACGCACCTGACTCTTTGTTCGCGGAAATTATAAGCACTTACTAATTTTCATGAAGTTTATTTACTTTCCTTTTAATAATGTACTATATTTTCTTCTTTTTTTGTATTTAATTGACTTCAAAATGAAATAAGTGGTCTCAAAACTTTGCTATTTACGAATTGAATTCGATAAATAGTTTACATTTATACATAAAGCGATTGATTAATGTTCAATATGAAGATCACAGTATATTTAGTATGATTTATAGCCTTAAATGAAAGCTAACATGAATTAGAGATATGTGATGGTACACAATGTCTGCTGTCTGATTCTAAGCTTTTTATATATATATATGGGACTATCTAAGTGTCTGTACTCTGCATGATGAAAAGCATGAGCAGGATCCAAGAGTAGTGGTCACCATACTCATTGTAGACTGCAGAATACTCTCCACTCTATGGTGGTCTATTGAGATGCTTACTCTAGTTTCATTCTCACTAATGAAACACGACAACACGATACGACATCTGTCATGTTAAGCTGGTCTTCTGTGAGAGGCAAGTACCTTCCCCGCTCGAGCTGGGCATATCGTGATGAAATCATCGTGGTTCAGGCTATCTTAACGTATAAAAGATCATTTTGTTTTTTCACAATTTCCTGACAATCCCTTTGTCAATCCCTGATTTTAGACATTGATTGTATAAACATGTGTTAAGTTAACTGTGGTCTAAAATTTATTGCAGACAAAATGTACACAATTACAATAGACGCAAGCCTAAGTAGTATTATATTTTAAAATAAAAGATATTATTTATTTTTTAAATTTATTTTTTAAATAACTATACTGGTTTTATACTAATGTTTGCTATTCTATATATATATATTTGAGATTACTTTTAGGCGTCATAAGTTCTTAATTTTGTTTTTTAATTTTGATGTACCCTCTCAGATGTGTCACTCTCACGACTTAGACGAATCTATTGACATCACTCACATAAAAAAACGACAAGCCGTTTAGGCTCTAGAGCGTTCCAAATAAATATACATATATACATTCATACATAGAAACATACATACATTTGACTGCCTCGGGGGCGCAGTGGTAGCGTACGCGACTGCTGTCCGTGAGGTCTCGGGTTCGAGTCCTGGGTCGGACCAAATGTTTGTATGATCTGCAAATATTTGTTTCGGAGTTTAGGTGTTTTTTATGTATAATATGTATGCATTTACAAAAAAAAAGTGTGACTTTTCCTCCCCTCCTTTTTTCGCAGTCGGGTAATAAAACTAGCCTAATGCGGGTATGAGTANCTTGAGCATGGCCATTGTTCTCCAGATGAGGGACTTAAACTCTGCAAAATCACGTGACAGACTGGATATATTTTTGTGAGTTGCATCTGGCCCCGCTGCATTTTTCAGGTCAACCTCGTACTGGATCATCCGAGCTTCAAAAGTAGAAGAGAGCTCCTCCATGCACGTTGAAAGTTTGGTGTACAGATCCATAATGGTGATGTTGTCAATGCAAGTGAAAAGGTGTAATAGAGAAGTAATTTAATGCACTAGAGGATAATGGTTAGATTTACCACTCGATTAACATTAATATAGACAGTTATATATTTTTAAATTTAAAACACAATTTATTTGTTACTCTTGTTAAGACCAGTTCTTAATTACAAGGCAAATCATCTTTTCAGTCGCAATATTGGCTTAATTATAAAGGTTCTTTAAACGTACGACGCACAAGAAGATATATAATATATATTTATTTATTCACAGGTTTATACACACTGGTGATATTGGTGATATGTATAACTGGTGTGGTTTATTCGGAATTCCAAAACTTAAATTTATTGCATTGTATGTACTTCAAGCACACCCACCTAGATTGGTCTTAATATTTTGTGTCTATTTTAAGTGATATTTTCGGCACTTGTTAACGGATATTATTTATTTTTGTTTATAGCGACACTGTTACCATTTCAATTTGAAGAAATTTCACTTGTAATGTTGGAAAACAATTTTGTTTGATTTTCAATCCTCCAGATTTCCAGATTTTCAAGAAAAGCCTCATTCTGGGAGGGACTTAATGGATGGGTTAGCACTTGTGACCCTTGAATAGTAGGTGACCGTAAGTAGCGGGAGCAACTTACCATCAGGTAACTCGCCTGCTCATTTGATCCTTATTGCCATATTTATTTATAAATTATCGCAACTTTGGCGTTTTAAAGTGTCATTCAATATCGTCAATAGCCAAATTCCACACACATAGGCTTTTTTAAAACAGAGGATTTGTCCTCGTGACTTGGGATAGGGTTTGCTTTCTGGGAGGGGTCCGGATCTGGGAGGGGTCTGGATGGCGTAAGAAAGCGGTTCCCGGATCTCTCCCGTCTCAGGCGCAGAGTGGTACACCGTGTGGTTTAAGTCGGTTTAATTCCGACACAACGCCCCGCCGCAAACCCCAGTAGGGTGAAGGCCCGAGGGGGTCTCCACACGTAAAAAAAAAGGGTTTGCTTTAAGTTTATCTTCACTTTGCAGTGCTGCTGTTTTGCGTAGTTTACATCCTTGATGAACTTTTACGACACCCAGAAGATGAATATGGGTGTTGTCACTCCATATTCATAACCCGATTACCATATATACCAATGTTGATCACTCTTATTAAATTGACATGAATGAAAACATAAAGTAAGTATATAAATATAAAACGTTTGTCTCGTTTAAACACGCTTGTCCGTTTAGTTGTTTGTAACCGACTTTAATAAGCGTGTTTTTTTTAATTTTCAGAGCTATGCTCGTATTTCTTACTAGGTCCGATTCCATTAGGTATTTCTATAAACTTTGTCCCTACCTATATCCATGTACGTCGGGCAGTTTGCCAGGTATATTGACATGGATCTCGCTAAATATATATTAGATGTAGTTTGCGTCAGTAAAGAAGGGAATGAGTACGTTAATAGTTATTATTTGATTTATATTATCAGTACATTTATTTACGATTGCAATTCAACGTGGCAATGCTGCCAGTCAATTGGGAACGCTACCAGTAGGCGATGAAAATACGTATATCTTTTAAGTATTTTCATTGTTTTTTTCCGTAGTATTTGAATTTTTATTTTATCAACTATGTAATATATCAAATATTAATATTTACGTGTAATTATTTTTGAAGTCAGCTATTACCTGTGTATTTTTCTGTGTCCCCTTATTTACGATGGTGATCATACATTTTACATGGGTACTACTTTTTACCCGACTACGGCAGAGCCAAAAGAAAGAGTAATGGTTTTGGTAAGCGTTTAGCATTGCGTATAATCTGTTAACATTGGTTCCTTCCTGGTTGTTTTGTACAGGTTCCATTTTTCATAAGTACGATCTTTTTTTGCCTGTAGAAATTCTTTTATTCATTTTATTTTTTCTAACTTTCCTAACTGTACTCTCTCTTTTCTTGACCTTAATTTTGTCTCTTTTACCAGATATTTCATTAGCCATGTTCAGTATTCAGCTGATGCATTCTCTTATTGGCTTGACATTTCTCTCTTATGCTATCCGTTTCTCCAAGGCAAAGCCGAAAATTCTTGTACAACGCAATTTTAGCTGAATAAATCTCGCTAAGCTTAAAGAGGATGCGCGTAACATCAACTGGTCTACTTGATTAAATTCGCAGTGTTTGAAAGAAAAAGTTTTAATGTTTAGCAACAATATGATACAAGTATATAACGTTCACGCACCCCTACGCTCGATGAAAATTAGATATGTACCAGCTCCATGGCTAACTGAGGCGAAAAACAGGTTCTATCCAAAAAGTGTTTAACGAGAAGCAAATACAAGCGTCGACCAACGGACGCTAACCTTGAAAAATATATGTATATGAGAAATCTCTGCAATAAGATATGTAGAAATGCACAACGCCAACATATCCACTCTTCCGTAGAAAACGGAGATCCACCAAGAGTCTGGAAATTTCTAAGAACATTGGGAGTAGGGAAGTCACGCCACGGCTCTATTCCTAATAATTTAAGCATTGGTCTGCTTTATAAACATTTCTCTTCCTCGTCTGATAGTAATGGCAACACAAAAGCTAATACTCAAAAATTATTTCTTCTACCTTAACCCCCAATTATTCACCTTGACCACATTAACGATATTGAATTCCGTTTCAAACCACTTGCAAATCCTCACTTCGGTTGTATTTGGGAAATCCAAATCAAATCTTTCAGATTACACTAGCATCGTATCATAGGCTAACAAGCTCTTACGTTCGAGAAACTAAATATTGTTTTCGTTCAAATCGCCTGATGGTAAGTGATTACCACCGCCCATGGACACCCACGCCCGTGGCAACACTAGACGCGTCACAAGTGCGTTCCTGGCCTTTGAAGAATGAGGAGGATCATGAGGCGGGAGTTAGGCCTCCGGTTTCCTCACTCACTCGGTGAAACACAGCGCAAGCGCTATTTTTTGTTTACCGGTTGTGTACCGGTTTTCTGTTAGGCCATGGTGTCACTCCGGTTGAGCTGCCCCATTCATGCAGAAGCGTGGTTCAACAAGGATTACTAGCTTTTGCCCCCGATTACGCGTATGTCGGATATCACAGTGAATAAGTAGTAACCTATGGGTTATTCTGATGTATTAATTATATCCCTAATGATGCAACAGAGGCCTAACGATGCAGAAACATCACAATAGGCCGCCATAGTGTGGGCCACCATGCTTCTCTGTTGCATTGTCTGCATTCGCAATGAATATGGTGACCGGGATTCTGTTTATACTTTCCATCAGGCAGAGTTTTTAGCAGGCCAAAAAAACACTTAAGTTTCATGTAAATCCACACAGCATTATTTTGTGAAAGTGTAACAAATATCTGTACACCATACTCGCTCTTATAATATAATTAGAATAGAATAAAAAAAATTTACTCTATTAAAATCTCCAGTATTCAGCTCACGTGAAATATACACTTCCTGCACTAATTTTTGTACAGGAACTACACTCGAATGATATTCTGTGTCATATCGTTAGAATGTCACAAAGAGCGACGTTGTACGATGTCATTTAGTACTTAACTGTTATTGCTTTCTCTGTATTTTAACTGATGGGATGGGTGACCATTTTCAGACTGCATTAGTAATCGCTTTCGGTAAATAGATTATGAAAATACGGTAGCGCTTAATTTACTTAATCGATTTTAATGAATGATGTGTACATAGACTTTAATGGCTCGAGTTACATGGGCTAAATAAATTTTAAGAAAAGTTTTCACGTAGTGGAGTGATAGTTTTTTTTTCTCGAATTATATGAATCTATAGCGTGTTTTATTAATTTCACACATGCCGCAAGTACAATAGGAAATTACTCGGATGAATTATATATACTACCAATCATTTGTGAGAAATCAGAAGTAAATTCTATCATCTCAAACTATTCATTTATAATTCAACATGTGGAGCTTAAAGATTATGTTTATCACTGTTCTCGTGATCAATTTACTTGTGAGTATTTTTCTATATTCCTTAAATCAACTGATCCTTTAGAAATTCGTATTGTATTATATTTGTTTCTTTGTTTTACAAAGAGGCAGATTTACCTTGTTGTCTACACAAATATCTGTTTTTAAAATTAAAATAACCGCTTTTTACTAAACGCATAGATATGTATACGCGGTACCTATACTAAAATACTTTCTTATTTATTTTTGTCTATCTGTTTATTCCGGCTAATCGCTGGAATGACTGATCTGATTTTGACGGGGCTTTAACTGGCAGACAGCTGACGATATAAGGAGTAACTTAGATTGACTTTGTCCCGCGACATTATCCGCGATTGTTGTAGTAACGCGAGGTACACTCAGGTAACACCGAGAGTCCAAATTCATGATGAGAATCCAAATCAGTTCATCCGATTAAGAGCCTACGTGCTACAGACAGACATAGCGGTCAAGCTTGTAACTAACCTCTTTTACGTTGGGGCTCAGTAGTAAATCGTAAACATACGTTTCCAGGAATACACTAAAAAACCTCCCGAGGGAGGAAAAGTATAATTTCCTAAAAAATACTAGTTAGTTATCACGTTATTAATATTTTATTTTTGTTACATAGATCTTTACAAGCGCAAGTCTACGGTATCCACCAGTTCAGAGTGCTGCCTTCCGACCAAATTTTGTTCTTGACCTTGTAAACAGAGGCGGTATCGTCGATAATGATGATTGTTCAGAAGGCCACCAATTACAACCAGATGGAGTCTGCCATCCAAAAGAACGGTATAACAAGTAATTATAAAAAAGTTTCTTCTGATGCACACTCATAAAACAGATTTTTTTAAATTCTAATAAAAACAATACTCAAATCTTGCAAACTGTTTTCATTTCAAAGAAAGAACACCTATATCTTGACATTTTAACCAAAAGTTTTTTTATGGTAGTGGAGCCACGCTGATTTCTGCAGAAACGGACGTCTGTAGACGATACTTCTTTCTCGCAAAAGACCAACCTACAATGACAGCATTCGTACTGTCGTGTTTCGTTGGTGAATACAAGACCTGAGGTGCAGTGTGCATAAGTATCTTAATAAGCCGCAATAGAATGGTTCACCTTGCTCTATTGTTGAATTGACTGCATTCGCAATGATTATAATGATCACTACTCTAGGATTCTGCCTTTCAAGGTCCTGCCAAAATGAGTCTACTCTGTCTGATGGAAAGCATAAGCAGAAATCGAGAGTGGTAGTCACCCATTGTGAATTCAGCATGGATTTTTCAATAAGTGCATTCAATTTAGGTTCTTCGACTGGTCTGTTAGTTTAGTGGTTAGTATTTCCGACTGCTAGGCCTGAGGTTGTGAGTTAAATTCACATCAATAATGAATAATATCCCAATAATAATCCCAAATAATTGAGTATGAATATTTTCGGACATCCAACACACAACGCCATTTAGTCCCAAACTAAGCAGAGCTTGTATTATGGGGTATTATGGCTTGTCCTGGAAAACGATATAAATACACATACACGTTTTTTTATAAAAACATATACTACATAATGCTTACAGTTATTATGTATATAAACACAAAACTCGAGTCCGAGTTGTCATGAAATAATACACTTGTTCATCGACAGCCCCAGACACAGATATTTCCTTAGAAAAAATTTTGAAGAAAAAACTGACTTCAAAAAGTGAACCAAATTGAAATATAACCACATGCGAAGCATCATCTTTCAAATAAAAAAAGAATTATGAAAATCGGTTCACCCAGTCGAAGGTTCTGATATAACAAACATTAAAATAAATGCAGGTAAATTGAGAACTTTCTGGAAGTCAGTTAAAAAGGTGGTTCAATCTGACTTAAAACAAACGTAGTCACTTGTTTTGTCTTGTGACGTAATCTCAAATTGTCAACAACACATCCAGAGATCACAAGGTTCACTAGTTTTATGATGGCCATCTGTATTTTTCATGCTTTAGATTTCTGGAGTATCGATGTTTATAATTATTACTAGCAACCCGCCCCGGCTTCGCACGGATTCATGAAAGAAAAAATAAAACACTAACCCGTGCAACTCTGTCAGCGTCTCTGAAAAGAAATAAATTTTCCCCGTTTTTGTTAAATTTTTCATCGATGCTCGGCTCCAAGAGGTCTTAGCGTGATAATATATATCTTATAGCATTCCTCGCTAACTGAGAATACTAGCAACTAGAACTAGAAATACTAGAACTCAATTAGCAAAATTGGTCCAGCCGTTGACGCGTGATGGTGTGACCAATGGAAATAGGGATTCATTTTTATAGATAAAGATTAGGTATGTAGACAGTAGTAGACATATTTGCTTTGCATTTACCGAGTTATAATGAATTACTGAAATATTTTTTGATGTTGCTCGTAAAAAGTTTCTTCAAAGATGGTCGCGTGGCTTGGACGATAAGTATTTCAAAGAAGCGCGCATTTTGTTCTTCTTCTTCTTTTGATGATATGCCAATCAGCCGGATCAGCTATTTCTGCCAGTATCGAGTATTTCGAGTCTTCAATTCTAAGTCTTCGAGTCTTCAAGTCTTCGTCGTGATGGAGTTAATGATAAAAATTATAAAAAATGTGGATGACATGAAATGGGGACCATCTTTCGAAAAAAAAAAAACACGCATTTTGTTGTTAAGTGTGCCATTATTTGACAGGTAAAAGATTCAACAATTAGCCTGTATTACATCAACAGCCTGTATCTGTCCATTGCTAAACGGAGGCTTCTCTTTAGAAAGGAGGTTTAAGCCAACTATGACTTGCTGACCCAATTTGTTCGTATAAAGTTCATTTCCAGTTTTTCTTCTCTTTGTAGTGGCTGTTCCACATAGTTTACTCCTTAGTCCACTTCAACAATATCTAAGATGAATGTGACGATATTAGACGAATATTATTTTAAATTAATATCAAAAACGATGTTAACTTATTGCTGGAGAGAATATAAACGTTACTGGTAAAATTGTCGGGAGTTAGAATGTCATACTAAAATATACCTTCACAATTGTCATTACTGCTATTATACCTATGATAATGTGAATATTAAATTTTGATAATGCTACCATATTAAAACTTTATTATTTGTGATGATTCATCATCTATACTAATATTATAAGCAGGAAAGAGTTCTTTGTTTGCATTGAATAGGCCCGAAACTACTGGGCCGATTTCAAAAATTCTTTCACCATTATAAAGCTAAATCATCCCCGAGTAACATAGGCTATATTACATTTGCAAAAAAGTTAGGGATCCGTGTGAAAACTTCGATACTTGGTCAGGGGTTCTAAGCTTAGCTTATTAATTTATAATATTTAAATTTTTGGGTAAATACCAATGTCTACCCGTGCGAAGCCGGGACGGGCTGCTAGTTAGTTATAAATTTTAAAAAATATATCTTTGTAAGTTTGTAATAACTATAACCTTTAAATAACGAATGTTCTATCTCATTAATTGTCATGTTGCTACAAAACTACAACCGATCACAATACGAATAACCCACAGCCAAAGAATACAGCATACAGCCTGCGCGTCAGTTCCGAGGAATCATATGAAAGTAGCCCTAATGAATAAGAAGCTATAATTCAGTTATTCTCCAGCCTCCACGGGGAAAAGTAACCCTGCAACTCTCTTAAATAAATAACTCAAATATTTTACTATGAATAAAGGTATAATTTCAGTCTTCTTTTATCTCTTGTTAAAACAATCACATTCCTCAAGATAGACCTATGTCTATTACTATTTCAGGATGATGATGGCTCTTTCAAAAGAGCTCACATTGTACCGATCTCAATTAAAATTGAAAGGAAGAACGAGAAGTGATAAAACAATGTAAATTAAGATCATCCCTTAAGTGTTGAACCCCCTACACACCATACCGGCAGCGTAGCCTGCCCCCATGCCGGCGGCTTTTTTATCGGAAAAAACCCGCGTTATAGTCATCTGCCGGCGTGAAAAATGAATTGTTTGAGTAAACATTTAATTCTCGTACGAAATTGACCTTGGTAATACATCTCGGGTTGGTAAAAGAGCAATTTCACCCTGATCACCCTTGTTCAAACCTTTGATTAGCTAGTACGCTCTTCTGCACTTGAAGGCATGTTTTAATAATGTAAGTTATACATCCAGTTTCTGTTTGTGCGGATGACCTCGGATCTATTAATATTGCCTTATTATTGCATCCTGATCAGGATAATTGATACGCATCGTATTAAACGAACCGTTAAAATATAGCTAGTACTTATAGTTCTTAACATGGGGGAGCGCAGGGAAGCATCAAGTTCAAATGTGAAATAAATATTTAAGTCTGTGGACCCTTGCAGAAGTGAAAAAAATCAAACCTCTAAATCGACTTGAAATATACGACACGGCCTTTTATGATCCGCGTTTGCCACATATTTTGACACCTGCAAAAGAACCAAATCCTTTAAAGTACTTCCCGTTGACGAAGAATCATAAAAGTTGGCATGAAGCAATGTCATATAGCAGTGTTCTTTGTGTGTAGGTGCCGCGGCACAAGTGAAATGGTGTACCATGGTCATTTGTTGGTGTGCCTCAGAAAATAGGTTAACCCACAGATCTAAATAGACGGACTGAAGAATAATACATATAAGTAAATTAAACGAACGTACGACGGAGGCGTTTTGTTTCGTTTATCTGCTCTAAGAGTGGGTTGCTCAAGAGAGTTAGCTTATTCTAGATGTAATCTACTGCCTGTCTGCTATTAAGTACTTCTCCAGGCTGGAAACAGTTCTGGAATCTTTAGAGTCAGTACACTAATGTTCATCACATCATCACGAGAGATTTTAACACGAACCTTCTTGCTCAAACTCCTCCCGGATACGTAACCTGCTCCAAATCATCCATAAAACCAGTCTCCACATTCTGCTACATGCAACTCATCAAAATACTGAACACCATGATACCTTGCTTGATCTAATGCTTACCCCAGCCCT